>JAQIWH010002939.1:0-22034 GCA_034695005.1 Cryptops parisi | reverse complement strand
AACTAGCGATATTTAATTTTATTATACACAAATTTAATATATTTTAATGGGAAGAGAAACACCATTTTTTTTTTAAATTAAAAGCTCAATTACTGAAACTGTGAATGGAAACTGAAACCTAAGATTTGTTTGTCTCTGTTTTGAATAAAAGGTTGTCCTTAAAAAACAAAGTTTTTTATATAATCTTGTTTCAATAAGTGAGTTTCCTCAACTCGACGTACTCGTATAATGTACTGGTACTTCAAATTACCGAATTACAGACCTTGCTTTGTAATATTAATAGGAAATATAACGATGTGTGAACAAGCTCTTGGCAACTTTAATTCAGTTTGTGGTAAGAGAAAAGCAAAGTTTATGATCTTCTGAGCAATTGTTTTGGTAACTGTAGTAGCCTACTTTCCAGGAACATAACCCTAATTACTGTTTGCTCAATGCTTGCTGTTTCGGATTATGAAGGTTATCCTTATTAGCTGTGTTTATGAGTTCTATAAACTAGAAGGACGAATCGTACAGAAAATATGGTTGATTAAATTACTGCTCACCAAAGGTGGTAAGAGTGAAAAGATAGTTTTATTGAAATGTTGCTCACACATATTCATTTATTCAATGTATTCGTTTATTTTATTAAAAATATCATCTTGTTAAAGTATCATTTGTATGAAAATATAACTTGTAAGTCAGGTATAGTTCCATCTCTTCATAAAACACCTAAAATGCACTCGTAATTTAGGGTTGAACTGATGATGACAAGGGCAGGATTCGATTGGCAGTTTTATGTCGAAGACAGTTTCAACATTTTGTGAATGGATAATATAAATTACAACATGATTTTATTATGTAGTTAATGTGGTTGGTGAATGTTGATTTTTGCAGTAACAGTAGGGCCTTAATTGTTCTTGGGTAGCCATGATACATGCAGGCGCCGATCCATACAAGTTAGTCCTGCTGATGTCACTTATTTTAAGCGTAAACACTTTAAGATTCAAATTGTACTGAAGTGTAGCTTCAAAATGTCCATCTCCTGGATCCGTCGCTATCCTCACTTGATACATTTCCATCGATATCTGTGTTTTGGCTGACAAGTCGGGCTTGAATCCGTCGTAGTCAGCAGTCTTTTTGAAATTGAGCAATCCTAATTAAGCATTTCAGTTAGATATTTTTTGTTTCATTGCATATACGTGAGAGTAACTTTCTACGTACCTTCAGTAGGAATGTATATTTCAGCTCGTTGCACAGATTTTAGTTCCAGCTTCAAGCACATATCTCTGTATGCCTCAGTAACGTTGTTGATGAATCTAACAATCTCTTTGGCAGCAGTTATCACAGTTGAGTCATTATTAGGTACGACGATTTTATTCAAGCATGTGCACCAGTGAGGCTCGATGTAAGCGTCTTCACAACGTCGATTCAGTGGGATCTGTAGTGTTGAAATAATTGAGTAATTATGGTCGTTGGTATAAGGGGCATACAATTTTCGATGCTTATGTGCAGAATAGATATGATATGGCTCTAACGGTATGGGGAATATAAAAATCTGACCTTGCTAAACAAGCTGATGCTACGATTCTTGATGTTTCCCGTCTTTGCTGGTGTAAAATGCACAACGTCTTTGAGGGTGGAATATATGTCAAAAGGTGTAGCTAATCTTTCTGTGTTGGTTTTGAAGTTTGCATAGGCATCAGGATAAGCGTCTTTGAACCAAGGTGGAAACGTGAAGGAAAAGAATGGTAACCGTTCTTCTTGTTTCCCTTGTTGAGTTTCCCGAAAACTGGCAAATCTGGTACCACCAAGGGTATGTAATTAGATTGTTTCATCCGGATATAACATTAGAACATTCCAACTTATGTAGCCAACCATTGAAAGTTACCTGTGACCATGATCGCTCATCATAATGAGAATTGTGTTGTTAAAGTAATTTTTTAGTCTTAGATACTGTAGCATTTCTGTAAGATCGTCATCAGCTGCACCCACTTCATTATAGTCGTCATGGCTTAGTTCATTATGAAATGTGAAGATGAATTTTGGTTTTTCTTCATAAATATTGAAAAATTGTTTCACCCAGTTCATCAGCACCTGAAACGTAAAGACATTTACCATTATTTCAAAATGTACAGGGTAATCTTAAATTTATGTGGGAGTTATATTCTGCAAAAATTTAAATCGAAATTTCCACAGAAATGGAAAACTACAGTATAAAATTCCTTGCATGGGGGGGTGGCTAGCATTTGCAACACTGTGTTGTGTACAATTTTGAAAGTAAGTCATTGCAGGAGCATTGTCATTTTTTGACAACTGTAAAGACAGGCTAGTATAATAATGAAATAAACAGATTGCTTAATTGATAAGCAAATGTCATGTAAATTGCATGCAACGAATAATTCTTATCTCATAATAGCAAAATCACATATAGGCTACTGTACAGAACTCGCACATATCAAGAGACTTTGGTTTGACCACCCACACACACTCATCCCATTGTACATTTCGACACCCTAATAAATTGTAGCTGGACCAGTCGAAACAGGTCCTTCAAAAAGGGACTTTCTCGTCATTCCGACTTGATGTTTTAAGCGAGAGATGCGGGACGGGGGGGGGATACCCGAGACGCCAGAGATAGACAAAGACGCTTCACCGGATGACACTGATGACAGGGACTCTTGCTTTTGATTCGACCCGAACATGACACACAGACTTTACTCAAACAACCGACTCTATCTATTCAGACTACGTTTTAAACATTATTACCTGTAAATAGTTATGTTCTATATAATAAATATGTTCAATAATATTATACGACGACCTTCGTTACTTCATTGAACATAAACCAACCTTCCGACAACGATATTATCGGGAGGTGACATGTGGTAAATGATATGTGGTGGTGTTGGTTTTGAGACTACAGCAGGTGAGAAGACTCTAGGGGTATAATATACTGTATGTAAAGTGACTTGTTTGTCAGATACTTAAGACCTTGACTTGTTTGTTAGATAGGTATGACATTGACTTGTTTGTTAGATAGGTAAGACTTTGTTTTTAAAAAATGATGTACCTTATGTCTTGGAGTACCTCTTAAACATAGATCAGGATGTTTATAATATTCTTTTTCAGCTGCTAGATAAAACGTCCTCATGTAATGATCGGTTGGTTCTGTATGGAATCCTGTCAGTCGATAAGTGAAAGTTCCAATGCTAGAGCAATCTTCAGCAAATGCAGTGACGTATCCATTACGTTTATAGTCGTTCCACACAAATGGATAAACGTCGACATATGTAGCTCTAGATCCCATACGCTTTCGTGTTTCTGGTAGTTCCAGCTCAGTCTGGCCTGTCAAGATTGGTATCAGTGCTTGAGGTGTTCCGTCACCAACAATGTTGTAGTTTTTCAGCACCAGCGTTTTCAGTTCTTCTGTGAGGTAGTTGTATGTTTTTGGTAACTTTCGCATAAATGTTAGTCTCGACAAAGAATCGAATCCCCACATTAATACATTCAGTCTCAGACCCTCATTGGATACTCGGTCCCAACCTGTGCCCTGCATTATTTCGGGATCTGATCGGATGGCTGCATGGATATTTTGCCACTCAGTTATTCCGTCGTTGCCATAGTAGTCTACGCAATTTGAGCGGAAGAAATCGGAAACTAGCCTCACACTAGTTTCTGGAGTCAAAGTAGCTGTATCACTGTCTTTAGGTTTCACTTCATCGGATACACGTTGTAAAAAAGTCAAATTGCAGGTTGCGTTTGGATGCTGTATAAGAGTAGAATTGCATAGTTTTGCTACTCCGTTTTGAACACATATCCAGTCTTTTTCTTGATCACATTTGATGGGTGGTGTGTCTTTGAAATGAGCTCGAATCTGTGGATCCCATAGTTGAAGTTGAGGAATTTTGCAGCCGATTTGCATTTCTTCAGTGCTTAGATCTGTTGGGTCATACCGTATCTTAGAGAAAGTGGTTTAATTTTTAAAATTAAAATCTGCTTTGTTATTTACCAAACGTATTTGTTGTTACATCAACGTACAGATGGTGGTATAGTAATAAAGAAAATATTACAGTTGTTGGCAGAATTATGCACAGTCTCAAGTTGTGTCGAATCTTAAAAATGCAAAAGAAACCACGTTAAAACTATTACAATACGTACAAAATACTGGTTTCATTCGAATAATAATCGCGATTATTATTGCAACTGTAGGTTTTTTTCTGCGGTGATCATTCGAATTAAACCTGTAAGGTTCGTTTGATAGTTCAAATGAAAAATTACCCCAACAATATAATTGATAACTCTTCAGGCCTTCTGACACATGCGATTTTAAGTATGAAAATGCAAGCAATTTGTAGAAAACTGTGACGTCAGCTTCCAATCAGTTTTTATTGGTTGGGGAAGAAGGTTACATCACAGTGGTCAACAAATTTCTCGAGTTGCCATACTTCAAGTAACGTGCGTCAGAAGTCCTTTAAGTTTGAGAATTAAATGCAATATTGTAATGTGTTCTCATGGGAATACTGCCGTTCAGCGTTTATTGTAATTGGTACGACGATTAAAAATGATGGATGAGCAGGGTGTTTCTAAAAGTTCTAGTTAAAATGTAACATGTGCTTGCCACGCATCAAAACAAAGCAAACAACACATGTGAACATGGATCCGGAAAAGACTTCCCTTCTGACATAATTAGGATACTCGAATCACAGTTTTTTCCAAATTACACAGTATACAGGGAAATAGGTCGCTTCATTTAATGCTGTGTTCACATAGCGTGGTTATGCTACAAGCGAAACATTTTGAGATAAAATCATATGGGTAAAGTCATGTAATTGTATATTTCTATCGTTTCATAATCGCTATAAGGTATGCAAATGAATATGCATCCACGGACTTGCGTTTATATGGACGTTTTGCTTTGTTTTGATGCATAGCATCTGTTTAAAATTTGACTAGACCTTTTAGGAACACCCTGTAGACAGAGAAGTTGTATCTCATGTTCTATGTTGCACAATTACATGTTTAATACAGAGTTTAATCTGGGTGATATGAATACAATATCAACTGTAGGTTACGTTATATGTAAGGTTCGCATAAATCGAAAATTGCTTATACATCGATATACATTGTATATCGAATTTTCCTACAATGAAAAACCCACAGTAAACGATTTTTGCATTAAGATCATACTTTGTGCCACATGTGATGTAGTTGTTTATTGTAATGGGAACAGCACTTGCAATAGCATTCAGTCACTTGCGCACCATTCCCACGAAATCGCATAATAGCGAAATTTGCTTGCACATTATTGTGCATATGGGAGATTTCTCTCATCACATAGAGACGAATTGCATGTACTGAACTCGCATAAGTCGAGGACTACCTGCCTTTTTGCTAGAACTGTACGAAAGTTTTTTTATGGATCCTTAAGCTCGCGTGGGTGGTATATGGGAAACATTCAATTTAGTTGTCAATGCCCTGCATATTGCGAAGGCCACATACAGGGTGATTCAAATCTCCCTGGTCATGCTTTACTGGATGGTGGGGTGCATCAAAACAGAAAAGGCCATATGAACCTATGTCCACTAACGCTTCGTTTGTGAGTTACAGACCATAGTTTGGTAAATTGGTTCTAATTTAGAATCAATTGACCAAACTACGGTCTGTAACTCACAAACGAAGCGTTCGTGATAGGTTCATGTGGCCTTTTTTATTTGTTTTGGTGCAACTTATCACCAGGTAAAGTTTGGCTATACTGAGTCACCTTGTATAAAACTTTACATGAAATACGATAATGAAAGTCATAGAAATATAAATGGTTTTGTAGCATGCAGATAATGGTTAAACATTGTTACCTTTCGACATGTGAATGGTCTTTGTGTCATCATTCTTCAGAGTACATGTACGTGTGTGGGGTTCTGCCAGTCACAGTTTTCTGTTTAAACCCATTCTTGTTTTTCGAAAAGTTGTTTTTTCTGTTCAGCCAGCTTTATAATCGGATGATAATGGTACCCGAGCTTGTTTATGGGTAGGTAACTTAAAACATGTAAATCCTCATACAAATTAAAAATAATTATTGTTTTGCTCATCAAGTTTGTTGAAGTGTTGGCCGTTGAAAAACACTAGTCGCATCGAAATCGAAAAGCATAACAGTTAGAAACTATGAGGATACTTAACTTAACAAGTCTACAACGCGGAGCAGCTTGGAGTTTTAAGTTTTTTAGGATATCTGAGATCGAACAAATTATAAGACCTAGTTAACAGGAATGATTTTAAGGTTTGCCTATTTCCTCAATAAGCCAACAAAAAAGAAATATTTTTTCTTCGTGCTCAAGCGAGCACAACAGTGTGAGAGCCAGCGACATCCCTCACTTTACGCAGGTTTTGCATTAAAAAATAGCCTAATTTGAACCAACACATTTACATTTGCTGTATCAGCGGTGAGTTCCATATGTCAATTCGTTTCAGGTAAATAAATTGTATTCTTTGATCGTAGCACGTTCATTAACAATGCTGAAGGAACGTATAGAAATGAATGATGACAAATTCTAGTAAGTAGGCCTAATTCAGAATTGTCAAACAACTTTTCCTTATTTTCCTCCTTCTTATTTATTTATTTATTTATTTTTTTGAAGGAGAAACTTTTCCTTATTTTCTTCGCTGTATGCTTTTCTACAGTATACGGGTTTTTATTTTCTGCGAATTCAGAGTCTAGAGATGGTTCACTGTCACTTTGAGCTGATTTATTTATTGTAAGAGTCCTCGATTTATCCGAGTTTTATATATGCAATTTTGTTCTTGTGTGTTTGGAATGAGAAACAATTTCCCAGAGCTCATGATAAGCAAGAGAATTTTGCTAATATGCGATTTTGTATGGTGGTGCACAAGGAATGAATGAATGAATGCTTATGCAAACTGCTTTTTCCTCCCACAATGTGTACTCTTGGAAATTCGAAATGTATACGTTTTTTGCGAGATTTTCCCAAAACGTACTTGTAACTCGATTATTCGAGAACTGCCTGTTAGTTTTCGAATGAACTAATGGCAATTGCAATAAACAAACTGCTGTTTAATCTGTTCGTGTATATGTTATGCTAAACTCTGGAGGCTTTTAAAATATACAGTGAAATATTTATGTATATTCATTGTATATATTTATGTACAGTATGTTCACACTGCTATACAGGGAGATTCAATACTTTCTGGCAAATGTTTAAAGGGGTACATCTAAACAAACAAAAAAGTTCATATAAACTTATGTCTGGAAATGCTTTGTTTGCGAGTTACAGAGCGTAATTCGGCCAATTGGTTGTAATGCAAATCCTGCTATAATCCAAAAGTCGTTGATACCAAGGATTTGCATTACAACCAATGAGCCAAACTGTCTATCTGTAACTCAAAAACGAAGCATTTATGGACATAGGTTTATATGGACTTTTTGTTTAGGTGTACCCTTCCAACCTTCAAAATTGTTCTGGGAAGTATTGAATCACCTTGTATGAAAATTTACTGTGATAAACACAACAATCACTGTTGTGTAAAAAAATTCATTTTGCATAGGTCACGCACTATTGTCACCAGCCACTTGTTGTTTATTGCTAATGTTTTCATCCTTGCATATCTTGTTTTCACCTGATCAGAAAAAAACAAACTAATCTGCAAAAGTCAAAAACAGTGGGCCATGAAGATGCTTTTGTGTATAAAAAATTATGCAAACGTGCAGCTTTGATCAGTAATGAATATGATGATTTTTCGGAATAGGAAATGACAAGAACTATCATAGTCCAATAGTACATAGACAATTTATGTCTCATGTACTGGTTCAGGCTGTACTGGTCCCTTGCTGGTTTTTGGCATGATGTTCCCTATGTGTTCTGTTTGCTGTTTTCATTTCACATTTGTATTATTTTTAGGTTTAACTTTATTTTGCACATCATAAATGATAGTGTGAATCCCTGGCTGTCTGAAACATAGCCGCATATGGTCCTCCCGGTTTAGGGTTAGGCCATCATATTAATTACTATGTTCTTGTCTAATGTTTCGTGATATTTATTAATTACAAAATTTGAGAAGTGCTTGTTAAACCTTGCATGACTTTCCAAGTACTGTATTTTATATGTATTTATTATTCTGGACACGGCTCTCTTGTTATTTTAATGCGGGTTCTCGGATTATCTAAAGTTGAATGGCCCTGGTGTAAACTTGTCATTAGTATTTCACATTTGCAAGTGAAAACAAGTAATAGAAAAATGCTTTCTGGCTTGAAACACGTCGGTGCTTTTGTTTGCAAACCAAATTTTAAAAGTATTTGAAAGAAACACTTGGAAAGAATATTTTCCTAGAGTTTCGCTTTTTGACAGAAGTCATGAACCTAACCTGTCATTTCAACATGACCCAACTACGGTCTGTACCATAAGTGAAGCGTATTCAATAATAATTCGATTAAATATAACGATTATTTTAAACAAATTTATAGGCAGTCCTCGTCTTTACGAATTAATTCGTTTCAATCTTTCTTTCAAAGCGAGAATTGATAAAGTAAAAATTCGTTTACCTTCGAAACTGAGGATTATTTCTGTTTGCTTAAAAGTATTAATGCACTTCCACAGAAGTAGGTCTGCAACTTGTCAGAATGTTTGAATTAACTCTCATAGTTTGGATAGATTCATTTTTGCTATCACAGTATATTATTTTAAAAGATTTGTAACCTGTATTATATACCTTTTTTTGCATGATTTGGGCAGCTGCTTAATCGGACAAAATAAATCTGTTAAGTCCTGATTGATCGAAATTGACTGTATTTCATTTGTATCGTAAAATATCTAAAAGTTACATGAATAATTTAAGATTTATTTAATAAATAACAAGAGCAGGAATCCATTGCACCATTGTCAGTTCTTTGTTGTGGATAAGTCCAACCTTATTTGTCTGTTGTTAAAAAATATAAATTACAGCATGTTTTAATTATCCAGTCAATGTGGTTGGTTTTTGCAGTAGCAGTAGGGTCTTAATTGTTCTTGGGTAGTCATGATACAAGCAGGGGCCGATCCATACAAATTAGTCCTACTGATGTCACTTCCTTTAAGCGTAAACACCTTAAGCTTCAAATTGTACTGAAGCGTAGCTTCAAAATGTCCATCTCCAGGGTCCGTTGCTACCCTCACTTGGTACATTTTCACTGATATCGGTGTTTTGTCTGACAAATCGGGCATGAATCCATCCTGGTCGGCATTCTTTTTAAAATTGAGCAGTCCTAAGTCATAAACAGTCAGTTAGAACATCATTGTTAACGCAAGTGAAACTGCATTTTCTTTCAGATATACGTACCTTGAGTAGGAATATAGATTTCGGCTCGCAGCACCGATTTTAGTTCTAGCCTGAGACACATATCTTTGTACGCTTCAGTAACATTGTTGATGAATTTGACAATTTCATTGGCAGCAGCTATCACAGTTGAATCACTATTAGGAACAATGGTTTTATTCAAGCATGCACACCAATGAGGTTCGATGTAAGCGTCTGTACAATCTCGATGCAGGGGAATCTGCAATGTTAAGATAAATTAAAAATGCCACAGTATGGTCCTTCATATTGATACACAATTTTGCAGTAATAGTATCAAGGTATTGTTAACATGAATGATGAATTTCTGACCTCGCTAAACAGGCTGATACTACGATTAGAGATGCTTCCCATTTTCGGTGATGCAAAACTCACAACATCTTTTAAGGTAGAATATATGTCGAAAGGTGTAGCTAATCTTTCTGTGTTGGTTTGGAAGTTTGCAAAGGCATCGGGATAAGCGTCTTTGAACCAAGGTGGGAACGTGAATGAAAAGAATGGTAATCGTTCTTCTTGTTTCCCTTGTTGAGTTTCTCGAAAACTTGCAAACCTGGTCCCAATAAGAATATGTATCAAATGTTTCATCTGGATGTAACTTTAGGACATTTCAACTTAAGTAGCCAATTATTGAAAGTTACCTGTGACCATGATCACTCATCATAATGAGAATGGTGTTGTTTAAGTAATTTTTGAGTTTCAGATACTCTAACATTTCTTTAAGATCATCATCAGCTGCTCCAACTTTATTGTAATCCTCATGGCTCAGTTCGCTATGAAACGTAAAGATGAATTTTGGCTTTTTTTTATAAGTAGAGAAGAATTGTTTCACCCAGTTCATCATCACCTGAAATGTGAAGGAAAATTTACTTGATCTGAAAATGTTGCTTGTACGGGTACAGTTTCTGCGTGGGTGACATTCTTCAATACCTTACAATCTTACATAATTACAAATTTTCATAAATTGGAAAAAATTACAGCGGAAAAATTTCTAGCATGGGAGCTAGCATTAGTGTAGTGTTGCAGAAGATTCGATATTAGAAGTTGTACAAGCGTAAAGTCAATTGAGCCAATCAATGGTTCAATTGACAATATCATATAGTGAAATTTTCTCACATATAACAAGCGTTAAGACTTTCCGTTGTCGCACTATAGCAAAGTAGCATATATGGAACTTACATAAATCGACGATTTTTGTAATTGTGTGGTAAATAGTATAGGATGATATTTGTTTCGAGTCTACAACAAGTGAGCAGACTCAAAGGGATATAAAAAATCTGGCTGGTGGTTGTTATAGATAAGCGAAAATTGTATTTTTGTGATGTACCTTATGTCTCGGAGTACCTCTTAAACAAAAGTGAGGGTGTTGAGAATATTCCTTTTCAGCTGCTAGATAAAATGTTCTCATGTAATGATCAGTTGGTTCTTTATTGAATCCTTTCAGTCGATAGGTGAACGTTCCAATGCTGGAGGAGTCTTCAGCATATGCAGTGACATATCCATTGCGTTTATAATCGTTCCACACAAATGGATAAACGTCGACAAATGTAGCACTGGATCCCATTCGTTTTCGTGTTTCAGGTAGTTCTAATTCTGTTTGCCCGGTCAGGATCGGTATTAGTGCTTGAGGTGTTCCGTCGCCAACAATGTTGTAATTTTGCAGCACCAGCGTTTTCAGTTCTTCTGTGAGGTAGTTGTAGGTTTTTGGTAACTTTCGCATGAACGTTAGCCTCGACAAGGAATCAAATCCCCACATTAATACATTCAATCTCAGACCGTCTTTGGATACTCGATTCCAACCGGTGCTCTGCATTATTTTCGGATCCGATCGGATGGCTGCATGAATATTTTTCCATTCAGCTATGCTTTTACCACCATTGCCAGAGTAGTCAACGCAGTTTGAGCGGAAGAAATCGGAAACCAGTTTCACGCTAGTTTTTGAAGTCAAAGTAGCTGTATCACTGTCTTTAGGTTTCACTTCATCAGATACACGTTGTAAAAAAGTCAAATTGCAGGTTGCGTTTGGATGTTGTATAAGAGTAGAATTGCATAGTTTTGCGACACCTTTTCGAACACATATCCAGTCCTTTTCTTGATCACATTTGATGGGTGGCGTGTCTTTGAAATGGGATCGAATTTGTGGACCCCATAGTTCAAGTTGAGGATGCTTGCAGCCACGTTGTATTTCTTTAGCTTCGTTTGAAGTGTTTTGATTTGATGGTCCGTATTTCTGGGCAGTGGAAATGTTTAATTTTTAAAATAAAAACTTAATCACTTTTTTATCAAGGGTATTTGAATTATTTGTTGTTAGTTACTTTGTCGGACAGGTGGTGGTATAGTATTAAAGAAAATATTGCAGATGTTAGTAAAATGATATTTAGTTTCATGTTGAGTCGGAACTTAGAACATGCAAAAGAAAAAAGGAAGTAAATTATTAAATAACCAACAGAAGCTGTGACCAAAAAGTTGATCTGAATGGAAAATGTGCAACCATGACATGCTATACTGAAGTATAATAAATATGTCATGGTGCGACCAAGAAAAAGCCTTAAGCTGGTTGTTAGAAATTCATAGTTTGTTAGATAAATAACAAATAGCTATCATACATATTCTCAAGTCCATGTTGTTAATGGGAGGTTACTTTGCATTTGATTTAGTTGTGGTTTCGCATAATGCAAGGTAGTACATATGAAACTTGATATAAAATAATGATAATCGTAGAAATTCAAATGGTTGATTGCAACTGTGAACGTTGTTACCTTTCGACATGTAATTGTACATGATCTTTGCGTCATCATTTTCCGGAGTAGATGCATTTCGTAAATTACAGTTTCTATTTCAAGTAATTTTGTTATGTGAAGATGAACTGTTCCTTGGTTCGTTCACAAGTAATCAGTTGATTTTGTTATCCATGCTTATCTCGGTGGTAAGGGAAACAAATCTTCATGCCATGGAAAACGTGCCCTTGGTAAACTTGATGTTGAGGTGATAGCTGATAATTGATATGCTACCGTTTACTACACGCTAGGCTAAGCCGTTGGTACGCCATTTTCCCGAGACAAGTATACGCGTCTCATACTCCTTTATCTGTATCATTTGTATTATTTTTCGAGAAATAAATCAATACAATACAAATACTATACAAAATACACGGAAATCGAAAATTGTGACGGCAAGAAATTTAGTACTGCAAGCATAGTTAACTTTCATAAAAAAAATATTATTTAGCGCGTTTATTTTCTGTTCCAAGTTTACAAAATCATAAAATTAACATCAAGAAAATAAAATTACCCATCAGCCCCTATGAACACTAAACAAACATTTCAAAAAAGAAAAATGATAAACGTGAACCAGAAACCAATCAGAGACTAAACATGAATCAGTACATACAAAAGAAAAAAAACGTATTAAAGAAATATAGCAAATGTATCAAAAAATGTCATCTCGAACAATATAATTTGCTTGGTCTGTATGTTTGTTTGTTTATCTGTCTGTCGCACCGAAATCAGAAATCTGCAAAAAATTGCAGCTGCAGCTGCTCAATTGTTACTTTCAATATAATACACTTAGAATGACCTCATGTTGCCAGGCAACATGAGCCAAAATGTTTGTCATTGTTGACGAGCATATAGCTAGTCTCAAATATAATGTATTAAAAATGTATCAAACTAAAGGAAAAACAAAAAATAAAATAGTAGCTGTATTGCTTCATATAAACATTGTTTATATGAAGCAACAAGCAAGGAAATTGGTGGCCATACGGGTTTGACTATTATGTGGCCATCATTATACTTGTAGTACTACCTGCCTGCATTAAAATTAACATTTTATTATTTAGCATCAAGTTTTCTCTCTTTTTCAAATTGAAAATTGCAGACCTTACAAAGGAAGCTTGAGAAAGAGTTATCGAAATATTATACAATGTCTATATAACATAGTACTTGATTGCATAACCTACAAGGACGAAGTCGAGTTTATTTAAAAATTCAATTTAAAGTTTAGTAGCTTTAAGTTAGCCTGAGAAGGTTTTATCATATAGGGTCACTTAACTTATTTTACAGTCCAATATCTGCCTACATACAGTAGTTCATAAATAAAGAGAACCTTTGTATTGGCATTTTTACATGTCGTATTTAGCGAATTCCAACATTCAATCTCTCTATATTGAACGGATATTCGAGTGAAAAGTGTTAGTTTTAGGTAGTTTAATAATTTTGATTTGCCTAAGCCTTTCTTTGTCAAATACACCACAGCTAATTTTTTTATGCCATAGTAGATATTTGAATCTTATAGATATCATTGTTAATATAAGATGAGGAATATGATGAATAAGATACAAGTTGAGTAACTTATTCTACTTTTTTCATTATTTATGAACTCTACTTTTTGTTTAATCACTTTAATGAATGTTTCATTTTGAATGGATAACATAGGTTTGAACATGTACTGGGGGGGGGGCTGCTCCCCATATTCGTATTGCGTAGTTTATATCAGATTTTATATACGCAAAATAGAGGAGGTCAAGAATAGTTAGGGATAATAATTTGGCGTGTGGTAATATGTAGTCAATGAGGTGTGTAATTTTTAGGGTAACGCTCTTTATATGTTGGTGCCATGAGAACTTTTCTTCAATCCTCAAGTTACAGTTCACAGTATGGAGCAGCTGGGAGTTTTCATTTTTGTTGGTATCCGCTATTGATAAATTGCTGATTGCAAATTGCTACGTATGTCTGATATTGACAAATGATAAGATATAATTAACAGAAATTATTTTAGGTGTGCCTATTTCTTCAACTAGTTAACAAAAAAAAATACTTTTTGTGATCATGTCAGTGGGAGCCAGTTATAATGGCTTTGCTTTAATTTGAACCCACACATTTATTTATATATACCAGCTGTGTCTTACAATATTTTAATTCTTTTCGGTTCAATAAGTTTTATTGTTATTTCATCTTAATTCGTCATTACAATGTCAAAGGGTCATGGACAGAAAGACGAACGCGATATTCGAATTGATATTAATTCGAAATTATCAACCATTTATCAAACAAGCAAAATTATCAAGAAAACTTCTTTATTTTCTTCCATAAAGGCTTCAGTACACTTGTTTGGGTGTAGATGCTTCACTTTTATTTTAAGCTATAGGCTATGCAGAGGTTTTTGACATGTTTTGACATATACTATACATGCACTGTAAATCAACCCGATAACGCAAGAACTGTACAATTTTATTGTTACATAAAAATTTAGTCAGGTTACATCTTTACAAACCACTAGTTCTTTTTTGCAATACTGATGTTTTCATCTTTTAACACTTGGATTTCTCGGTTCGGAAATTAGAACATACAAAAACTTTAATTATTTTCATAACATAGTCGATCATGAAAATGATTTCATGTAAAAAAATAATTGTTGCAAACGTGCAGCTTCTGTCACAGATAATACTGGGATTTTTGGATCACAATATTTTAAGTCGGCAATTTGGATAATTGTTTACCTGAAACACTCTGTATTATACAACTATAGAGTGGTAATCACAAAATACATCGAGTGACCCTCGAAGATACATTGCATCAGAGGAACACTTCATCTTAGCTACATTAATTTCACTGCAAGAACTTGCTTTGGTGTACAGTACAATTCTCAGCATTTTGCTGATAAAGTTTTGAAGTATTAGGTCCATTTTGTACATATGTCCATGTCCATGTTCATCTTGTTCAACACTTGTTTCACTCTATATGGGTGGTTTTTTAGCATGGTGCACTTACTCTAAGGAGATCTCGAATTACTATATTCATCATGTTTGGCACTTGTTTTGCTCTTTTTAGTTCTGTGCACTTTAATATTGATTTCAAACACATATCTTGTTTTAGACTTAGCTTGAATACATTTTATATGATAGTGTAGACATGTTATTGGACTTTTATATTCTTTGCAAGTGAAACATAGGTGTTTTGTTTCAGTGATTTGTACTTTTCGGTGGAGGTCTGGGACATGACGTGGAGGTCTGGTGGAGGTCTGGGACATGACTGCTCTGTACTATAAATTCTGCATTCAGTAAGAATTTTCGATTGAATCAACGACCAGTTTTCAAAAACACTGGACTGGTAATTGAAATGGTTGAAATACTGCAAAATGCATTTTAAGTACCAAAAATACACTAGGTATGTGTTTCATGGAGGTGAAATTTTTCCCACACATACAAGTAAAATATGAACAAAAATATTTCATATGATGTACTTTCTGATTTAATAAAGTTTAAGGACCGTATGGCCAGTCAGTACCCTCATAGAAAAACAAAGTACCTCCTGTACATTATCAGAAGAAAAAATGGTTTGCAGTAAACATTAATTACAAAAAAATAATGTAATGAAATATGTGAGTGGCGGATGAAAATTCAATGACTGGCGACAGATTACTTTTTACAGTAACAGTAGGGTCGTATATGCTGTTGGGTGTTCACTATGCATAAAGGTGCGGAACCATATTTGTTAGTCCTACTGATATCATTTTCTGTGATGGTGAATTTTTGATGTTTCAGATCGTATTTGAGAGTAGCTTCAAAATGACTTTGACCTGGGTTGGTTTCTAATTTCACTTGGTACAGTTTTATCGATATCCTTGTTCTGCTCGACAAGTCAGGTTCGAACCCATCATAGTCAGCAGATTGCTTGAACTTCAATAAGTCTGTAGTCAAAACAGCAAGTTAGTAAGATGAATATAATTGAATAAATATAGGTATAAAATTAGAAATTCAAATTACCTTTTGATGGAACGAACATTTCTGCCCTCAGTATTTTATTCAAATGCAGGACTTCACATAGACTTCTAGATGGTCTAGTGAGGTTGTTGATGAAGTCCACAACTTCTTGAGCTGCTTTTACGACAGTTGAATCATTTAGAGCCACTTGAGCCATTCCCAAACAAGTACACCAGTGAGGTTCAATTCCAGCATCGTCACAAGTTCGGTTGATTGGAATCTAGTGCATACACATTTACTGTGCAGTGTAATTGGATATCTCACATAAAGAGCAGAACCCTATAAAATAAGCATTTCAATCGTACCTCATCGAATAGACTAATGCTTCGATCTCGTAGATCTCCTAGATTGCCCCCATTGAAATGTAAAACGTTTCGTAACGTGGGATGAATATCGAAGGGTGTCGATAATCGGTCGGTATTCGTTTTGAAATGCTTGTATGCCGTAGGGTATTTCTTTGGGAACCATGGTGGGAAGGTGAAGGAGAAAAATGGCAACCTCTCTTCTTGTTTCCCTTGTTGAGTTTCACGGAAATTAGCAAATCTAAGTCAAAACAAAACGGTAACACGTTATTAAACTTTACTAACTCTGTTGTTAGTAAAAAGTCCTCAAGTTTTGTACATGCCAATTATGAGATAAGAGAAATCCACTCAGATGCTTGTTATAGGCAAGAAAATTTAGGTATTATGCGATTCTGTGCTGTAGTGCACAAGTACGCTCCTTTACCTGTTGCTTCCCTTTCAGAATGTGATGCCACATATGACGTGAATGCTGGCTTTCATGCTGAAATTCGGCTGCAGTTTTTAATTTTATGGATATTTATAATGTATGCGATTTTTGATTCAGGTTTTCATAGACAAACTCTCACTTAAATGAGGGCTACTTGTCTCCCAGTAAATAAAACGTTATTCTTAGTTTACATTATTAGGGTAGCTCACCTGTGACCATGATCACTCATAACGATGAGTATCGTGTTGTTTAAGTAGTTCTGCTTATGGAGATATTGCAAAAAGGATTTCATATCTTCATCGGCTGCTCCGATCAAGTTGTAATCATCATGAGTTAATTCGTTGTGGAAGGTAAATATGAATTTTGGCTTCTGGTGGTAGACTGAAAACAACTGCTTCACCCAATTCATAAGCACCTGAAGTAGATGAAAATTGTATTTGAGATTTGGTAAGAAATTTTTTTTTTTGGGGGGGGGGTATTTGTTTGGTAGGAGTGTCTTTTAAGATATTAAAACGTTTTATCCCGTCAGTAAGGTAAAAAACTTGACGAATCTTTTGTTAAATTATGTTTAAGAGGATAGGGAATGATGGTTCTCGTTAGCCATGATTATATTTTATTAGGAAACAGGTCAGAGGACAAAATCGCGAATGAGTGAAGCCAATAGGTCGTTAGTGAGAGTTTACAGTGGTTTTATCGCGAATAAGTGAACTAATTGAAACTTCTATGAAATTGCTATGTGTAAATCTGTAGTGACAGACGTACGGGTATGGAACACCTTGTACATTGTTTCATCCAGTGGAAAGTTGTTTTAAAATTATTCAAAGTTTGCACCTGATGTCTTGGAATGCTTCTCAAGCACAGTGTTGGATGCTGATGGTACTCTTGTTCAGCTGCCTGATAAAACGTTCTCATGTAATGGTCAGTAGGTTCTTTGTCGAATCCTTTGAGTCTGTAGGTGAATGCTCCTATTTCACTGCTATCCTCAGCAAACGCCGTGGCATACCCACTTTCTCGAAACTCGTTCCACACAAATGGATAGATGTTGACAAACTTGGCGAAAAATCCCATGCGTTTTCTAGTTTCCGGGAGTTCCAGCTCCGTCTTACCAGTTAGGATAGGTATCAAAGCCTGAGGAGTCCCGTCACCCACAATGTTGTAGCCTTTCAGCACTAGGGTTTTCAAATGTTCGGTGAGGTACTTGTATGTACTAGGCATCTTTCTCATGAACGTTAGCCTTGACAGGGAATCGAATCCCCAGATGAGCACGTTAAGATTCATGGCATCTTCTGCTAAATGTTCCCAACCTATGCGACGATGTATGGTTGGATCTGATCGAACACCTGCATAAATGTTGCTCCATTGGTTCGTGCTTTCGTCATCTCCATCGTTACACTGCACCCGGAAGAAATCGGATGTTAGTTTAACAGCGTGGTTTGGTGTTAGTTTCACTTGGATTCCGTTTTTTGGGGAATGCTGATCCGATACGCGCTTCAGGAACGTCAGCATGCACTGAGCAGTTTTGTGGACTGCATGTGTCCAGTTGCACAAACTTGCATGTCCCTTATCAATGCATATCCAGTCTCTTTCCGTGTCACAACGGATTCGTGGAGATTCCTTGAAGTGAATTTGAATTTGAGAATCCCACAAGTTCAGTTCAGGTCGTTGACATCTCACCTGGATGGAGTCGATGTATTCTTCACCTGTAGAATAACCGATTGTTCAAATACACTTGTATATACCAAATATTTTTAAACCTAGATATCTTGAAACATGTTTAGGAAGTGTTTCAGTGCACTGTGAAGTTAAGTGTTGCAGAACCTTCTTGTTTTTCAAAGCAGATGACATGAATGTATACTGTACTGAATGTAAGCTGTGCGTTTGTGCAGCTAAACTTTGTCAAGGCTTCAGTGCTTTAAATATATTTTTTTGTGACAAATGTATTTGTGCATATCGAGAATTCAAGCTTAAAATCGAATTTATCTAATCTCCATATAGTTATTGAATTCGTGATGAGTGAATTAATATAATTTATTGTACATTCCAATGCTAGTAAGTGTGCTATAGCAGTGGTTCCCAACCACCGGTCCGAGAACTTTTTTTGCCGGTCCGCAAGAAATTTAGTGATTTTATTCACTAAATTCAGTGAGAGGACGACACAAGTGAATGCTTAAAAACAGCAAGGAACGTTTATGCAGTTTTTATTGTTTTTTCCATAGTATTTTATTTTACCACTTTTAATAACTCTCTTACACTATGCCCAAGTGTCACCATTTACATGTGCATAATATGCAGTACATGTAACTGCTAGTTGAAGATCAATTATATGCATCATTATTATTCAATTATGTGCATTGACTTATATTTATTAGCATGGCAGATCACTTTTTATGAAATATTTCTAAATTGAAGTTAATTTGTCTACATGATTGTATATATTTACATTTGTAGCTTGAATTATATTTGTTGTAAATAATTAGATATATAAATTTTCACTTACTAAAACCACTCTGTTTCCATAGGTATAAGAAATAGCTGAATGGCAAACAAACTGCTAGAATGATGACCAGTTGCACACATGTTTTCGAAACCTTACGAAGCGGAACCCATTTCAACTAATAAGGTAAATGCAACAAAAATTAATCAGGTTAGTTTATTATGTATAACATTAATTTACTTAATGCAACCTAATGGCAAAACATGCGGTTGGTATCAAATATTAATGATAAGAGATAAAATGACAGTTGCAAACTAGACAGGTTAAATAAAACAGTTTTTACTTTTTCACGGGTTTTATAAACAAAACGAATGGTTACCTTAAAAATTATTTTTTGTCAATTTTTATATACTTGGTCAATAAAGAAAACGATTTTCATTCCTCGAGTTTTGTACAGTAATAATTGAAAGTGACATTCGTGGTGTTGAGATGGTACTGTAACCAAATCAGAGACGAAGCGTGTAATGTCACACAACAGGTTATCGAATTATGCGAGAGTTCTGTTTTGATCTTGCATAAATCGATAATCGCAAATATCAACTTTCACGTGAATTAGCGAAACTTCACGTCACATGATAAAACACAGAATCGCATATGACGAAACATTTTTGTCTATGATTATAGTGTGATAGGGGAGTTTTCTTGTCACATAATTAGCGAAATGCTGAGATGATAAAATCGCATTAATCGAGCACTTTCTACTTAAATAGCTGACTAGAGATTTACCACTTGTTACCTTGACACAAGTAAAATAATTTCTCTCAATCGACGAACGACAGCGCAGCATTGTATTAGCTGAAATCAATTCTAAACTTTTTTTTGTAAAATACGCGAAACTGTTGTGATGTGCGAAAGTTAACTTGATAACACACTTCTAGGTTCTAGATAAAGCTTGGTATTTTTCTCATATCAATTTTGATATCTTATCCACACCACCAGCGGCAACCTTAAGTAAATGAAACTGCGTTTTGTCAGTTGGTTATATAAATAAACTACACGTAAAGAAAATGTGGCACGCTGATAGGTTTTGCTAGTACTTTATTTGATATGCTACAAGTATAAATATAAGTACTAGGTGCGAAGGCAGACTCGCATTTTTGGTTTCACTGTTTTTATTTCTTTCTATTTTCTAACATTTTTAACCACGGACAATTCTATAGTGGCTAACATAACGTTTGGATATCACTTTTTTTTTTGCTAATTAATTAAAAAATATCTACAGTACTGTGAATAGTTATTTGCACTGAGTTCGCTATGTTGTGGAGAGCAAATAGTGTGTAAACATACGTTTGGCACTAAGAGCAGCACATTTTTAACAAAACTTTAGAACAAGCTATTTGCACTGAATTTCGCTATGTTTTGTTTGGAGCAAATAACTTGTGAACGTGCGTTTCGCACTTAATATAATTCTGCAAAATAGGTGTTTCTAAACAAGCCAAATCTTGTTTAGATGATAGCCAAACTTCGCATGAAAATTATATTTATTCAAATCACTTTACAAGTGTCAACCCTACAGTGGTTGACACTTGTTTACATAATAATTAGCGAAATAAATCATTATGCAACATATGAAGTCTAAAGATGATTTGATTTTAACAAGTTTCAAGTTTATACTAGTTGTAATAGACTACCGGTACTTGAATTAAATTTTATAATAGTGATTGAACTTACTAGCCATTTTGGTGTATTCCATACTGCATGCTTTTCAAATATTCCCATGTTCTTTAAAAAGGTGTTACTTGGTAGGCACTAATCATGTGTATGGATACATGTCTGACCAACACAATAAGCAAATGAATCTCCGGGATGTTGTGTGACGTTATGACTCGTAGAATCGATACATGCAACTGCTTAATTTACGAAATTGTCGATGTAACATCGATCCACTTGTAGATACACGAAACCTTATATCTTTTAACAACTTAACATTTTCTTTTAACAATATCATTGTTTTTAGTCATATTTTTTTTTTACCGTTTTGTAACTTCCGGTAGTGCGTTTCCTTTGCGTTTATAAATAGGCTACAAGAGTTATAAATGATTTCATGGCCTTGTTGACAGAGTACGGCTGACCCTATCTATTCGATATATTTTTTAATGGTATTTTTAAAACAATTGTGTGGGTGGCTACTGTATTCTGTAGTTGATTTTCATTAATAAGTTATTGCGTGATGCTTTCCCATAAAGCGCACAATGTTCAGAATTATGATGTACGCTTGTTGGTACCATAGAGCGCACATGGTGGCATTTAAGTTAATTGCATACAAGTGTGCATGGAACCTATTCAAACATCAACGAAGGAAAATGTTATTAAAATATGAAAATATTGCAATGGATTTTTTATGTTCAGAATTATGATGTACGCTTGTTGGTATCCGTTGTTTGTAATAAAAACAAACCAGAGATTCTGTCACCTGTAACATTCGTCCAACAGTGTTGTACACTTTCCCGACATGTTTAAATGTATGAGCGTACATTTTTCAATATGTACGCAAACAATACAATACAAACAATCACTATGTTTTGTAAACATATTGATTGAGAACCATTTTTCATGACTTATCTGACACTATGTACACACATATAAAACATTTAAATAAGATGTGGTTGATAATGTATCCACTTCATTTATATTAACTTTTGTGTGAAATGGATTACATTACAGGGTTCCCACTTTCTGGATAGTCAGTAAAAGTCAGGAAATGTCAGGGATATGAAAAGGTGTCAGGGAAAGTCA
>JAQIWH010002938.1:0-22037 GCA_034695005.1 Cryptops parisi | reverse complement strand
TTTTTTGTCTTCGTCGTGGATAGTATGTGCAGAAGACGCCCCATGGCGGTGGACAAGCTGTTTCTCTCCCAGACTGACGTGTAATGGTCGAGGAATTTATTACCCCCATTTTCACAGCCACTAACCAACATGGTGGCGAGCTCCCAACTCTTCACAATGGCGCGCACTATTTTTTCGAACTGGTGCTTCTGTAGAACAAAACTTACAACAACACTAAACAACAGTAGTAGTAATAGTGTAAGAAGAGTTTGTTACTGCTCTCTCCCTTTACTCTTTTTTCTTCTTCTCTTTTTCTTTTGGTAGGTACCTTTCACCACTCGGCTATTTCACCTTAGCGTACTATAGTGCCATTTCCTCGACCAAGATTATTATCTCAGCGATTAAATCAGGAATGGGAGATTTCGAATTCAAGGGCCCTGCACTTTTTTTTGTTCTTTTGTTTTCATTGCCATCGTCCACGAGCCATGTCCCTTTTTTATTTACTGAATCACTAGGTCCTAAAAAGGAGACCGAGGAAATGGGGATGAGCGTATCGTAATTTTACGCTGATACAACCCGCACCTCAACAGCGAGCATGACATGAAATCAATTTGAGGGAAAGCAAAAATACAGCAGGAGCAGAGTAAGATTATTTGACCTAAACGCAAATGAATGATAGTTGGATAATCGAAATGTCACCTAATAAACATTTTTTATGATAAGTTACTTTCGGCAACAAGACCATCCGTTTAACGGGTCACTCTTTTAGCATATTTTGACTTCAGTGGTGGAGCACCGGGGGGGGGGCGCTACTCCTTAGGAAATCAGCCCTGATATGTAGTAGTTTTTGTGTTAAATGGTGTTGTTTTAAATAACAAATAGGGTTTGCCCCCTTCCCCCTTGGTCAGAGGGTACGCTTCGCTCCTGTTTGTTTTTATCTATTCTTTGCAAGTGCAATGGAAACAACTACCGGTTCATCTTTTTTCTATTATCATTCGACTGTATATAAAAAGTATCCCTTTATGAGATTTTTTAAACTGAAGTTCCAAACTGTTTTCAAATTACACTTTACGAGAAATTATTAATAACTTCCGTCAACAAATCTAACGTCTTCATACTTAATGAATCCGATAAAATACATTCGTTGACAACATGGCATTTCGGATTACTGAAGGTCAGCTAATCATTACTACTTTAGTTGCTTTTTATGTAATGCTCATCTAGCGTTTATATTGGATTGGTCGATCATGGACATTCACTGTATTGTGAAGTTCTGGTAAGATATCAATAAAACATTAAAACTATTTTACAATTTTAGGTACAGTACTTTAAAGTTATAATTATCATACAAATGAACGATATTTTCTCACTCTACGTAGGCCTAATCATACATGATAATCATGACCAAAAAGTTGCTATTAAGTGAATCGATATTGAAGTACGTATTGACTTTATAGTCACTCCATGTGATGTAATGATCGTGTCCATACCACTAGTGATGTGGCGATCCAATTCGTTTTGTACAAATCAGTGTGTTGCACACAGTACACAGGCACGGCTCGATTCACGCGGTAAAGCAGTTCTTGTGCGCTGGTTATCGACGCAAAAAATTCTGTAAATTTACTCGTTAAGAATCTGTCTTTTGTTTCATATGTGGGAGAGGAAATGCTGCGAAGGTAGACCGATGACGTGTATTGGGAAAGAGTGAGAGACCTATCTCCATTTTCAGGAGCAGCATTCTGGGTGACACAGGAAATGAGCATCCTGCCTCTCTGTCTGTCTAGTATGTATTTTTTCGCTGATGGAGACGACGAGGATCAATGATATTCTTCTCGTCAACCTACTTGATATCGTCTTCGACCCCTTTCAACATTAAATATCCCACCTTCTCTTCCTCCAGTTTTGACATTCATGTGGATGATGAATCAGAACGCTACTGTGTTCTCGAAAATAAAGACATCAACTAGACTCTGTCAACCGGAACAATAAAACGAAACGACGACAATACGAAAGAAATTCTTTCATTGAAATATAAAGGGCACCCTTTATTTCCACTGTTAATGTGAAGAAAAAGATATTAATTTTTTTATCAGTATCGAGACTGCGAAAATTAACACTTTTAGTACATGTAAGCGGTAAGCACTGATCGAGTAATTTTGACCGAGCGAAGTGAGGTCTATGTTTCGAGAAATGGGACAAAATGGCATTTGTCTCTCTCTCTCTCTCTCTGTGTGTGTGTGTGTGTGTGTGTGTGTGTGTGTGTATGTCTCGCGATAATTTGCAACGGTTCGGATTTACTTCAAACTTGCACAAGTTATTTAGAAGGGCTTCTTACAAAACCCATTTTGGTTTTCCAATAAGAATAAGGAAACTAGTGGCTGACATTGATGTTGGAATTAATAAACCCTACCAGGTTTTGATAGAATTTTAAATACTCATTCACGGTACGTAGACTGGTTGTTGTTTGTTAGTGTTTTTGTTTTGTTTTGTTATGTACCAAGTTGGACACTATTGACTGTTTGGGACTCAATAGAAGTTTGGTGTTGAACGAAGGATGGTGGTTTGAAGAGAGCGGTTTAATGTGTGGAAAGAAAGATGTTCCTCGTTGTTTAGTGACAAAGAGTGGGGATGGCGGTTTAACGAGGGCCGACTGTATCTTGAGTTCTTCTAAAAATGTGGCCAACTGTTCCTTCATTGTGTCGCAGGAATGGCCTTACCCAACAAGGTGGTTTTGCTCTCTGCTCATTAAGCAAACTACATACATTATCAAAAGTCACAGCATAAATCAACATATTCTCATCACCGTTAATATTGGAACCTGCATGAATGTATGCAGCGCATTCAGGGTGAACAAATGTTCACGTACTGTACATAGGCCTACTGTGTCGCACTGTTCGCCTACAAAAAGTTCGTGACTCAACGCACCGCACTGTCAACGGAAAATAAAAGCGCAGCGCAGCACGCGCAGTTGAGAGTGCTGCACAAATGTTCGCGTACACACAATTCCGGTGCACCAGCACCTTTAGCCTTTCATTTGTTCGTTATTTTTCGGAAAGGAAACACTACTGTATATAGTAGTTCTTATCACAATTTTACGAGGTGCTGCTACCCAAAAGCTCCAGGACTTTTGCCAGTACGTGAGCACGCACAAACCGGTTATAGTAAACCCTTCCACTGTTAAAGATGTAGTCAGCAATATCTTTAGTGAATAAGTGCAAAAGTAGAAGTTGTGAAGCTGGGAGGACCTGTTTGAACGTTCCGGTGAAGCTGTGTTAGTGATCCTGCGACTTTCTATGGAAGAACAAACATTGGTTTTTCCATGTTGACAACACATAACTCGTTCGAAATTCTAATTCCTGACTTTCTGTAATTTCCTGCTCTTCTGTAATTGTGAGTGACAGATGCAAATTGCATTGTTAATAAATTATACAGAACAGACTAAAACTGAGTAGTCTACTACAACTACAGCCAGGGGCGGATCCAGAAAATTTTCCAGGGGGGGGGTGGGCGATTCAAAACATTGGATCAAAAAACAAAAAGCACACATAAACGAATACAAATTAATTTATTAATAATGAAAGTAAAATAATACTTTTATATTATTTATTTATAAAAAGTTTAATTAAAATATTATTAAATTTTTTTCACCTAGATCATTGCAAAAAATAAAAAATCATTGCAAAAACTCGAGATTCAAGGGGGGGTGATCGCCCCCACCGCCCCCCCCCTCTGGATCCGCCCTTGACTACAGCACAATTATCTGTATATTTGTATTGAAAGTAGGACGAAAATTAAACTGGTTTTAGTGTAGGGTTATTGAATATAAAATCTGAAAATACATCTACTATAATAAGAGCCTAGGATTCGTTTATTGACATCAAAGTTTGCAGAAACTAGAGCTTCAAAAGTCACGAACTATGACTTAATGGAAATCTAATTCCCCCGAAATAGTTCGTATGAAGAGTTTTTTAGTTAAAAATGGGTCTATGGGTGTAGATTTATCGTTTTATATGTAGGCATTTTTTTATTTTCATTGTGCATTTCGCGACTTAAAAGAGGTGATTTCTCATTAGTGGCCGAGTAGTTGGGGTTTTGGTGAGTAGGTAGGCTACAACGTTCGATTCTGCATCTGGGAAGAGTTTATTTTTAGGTCGTTCATAATGTTTTGCAATCTACGCTATACTAGGTCGAGTGGTCGACTGGTTAGAACGATGGTGGTAAGCTGAAGCAGAAGCAGGAGCAAAGAAATCATTTAATGTCATGTTCACTATTGGGATTGATTTTACTGTTCAAAACGTTTTTCGGAAAAAAATAGAGCGGATTGCTCAACTTATATTTGCATTTTATGTACTAAGTGAAAAGATTTTTTTTAACTTCAAATTGTTCATCTGCAGTGGTTGTGTGGTAATTGTAAGTGGTTCATAAATTAGAACAAAGTAGACTTCATCTGATATTACTTTTGTAGTAGGTAAGAACATTACTCTATTTCCTGGAGGTCCAGAAAAGGTTTGGGACCCTTGCTTTATATGTTCTCGAGTCAAGTTAGGGAAGTGCGAGTTGTATCCGTGAAATTAAGAAAATTTTGAAAAAATAGAATTTTCAATATTAATTTTTAAACAAAGATAGAAAATAGTATACTAATACCACGTGGTAAGCCTTTAGTTTCTGGCATTTATTTAGATAATCCATCTAAAAAAATCTATTTTATCATTGCTGACCTAACTATATTTTGCTAGGTTGATAGTTGTCGATATCCGGTTGTTACATTTTGAATAACGCCGAACTCTGCTTCTGGAATACCGTCTAAAATTGCTTTTTTAAACTACAAATAAGTTAACGACAAAATGGTTATTATTTATTAATTAACAGCAGCGTGGTTAGGGCTCCGCTAGTACTGATATATTGGTTGAGCAAAAATTGAAAAGTCCAAGGTTTGGGCCTGGGGTTTGTTTCCAACTTTCTTAAGGGTGGTCTCGAGACATTTCATAGATGTCCTGTAGTGTGCTGGTGGTCTAGGTCTCCACAGCTTCAACCACTCGGAAAATGATATGTGGAGTTAGAAGAGTGACTTTGGTAAACGGTGCACAGACTTTTCTGCACTGTCTCCTCCCCCTGGAGAAAAATAACGAGAAAAAACAAACAAAAGTTGGAGCTGGTGAAAAAATAATGCTCGTTAACCATAGGAATAAAAAGATGAAATGCGGTGCAAACAATGGATTTGTGAAACCATTGCGGTTCTCAACACTTGGTGAATATGAGTAGTTTTTCACTGGTAAGGATTACAGGTTTTTTCGGTTATAGATTACAGGGTGCACGAACCGCATGTTTGATCTGAACCGACGTTAGCCAAGTTTGTTGTTTGTTTGTGTTTTTTTCTTTTTGGGAAATACTTTTCGTGTTTTGCAGTTGTTGTTCAGCAAAACGTCAACGCGATCATTTTTTTAAATGAACAGGTTTAATTTTGTTAAATTCTCTACTTATTTTTTTAAAAAATATTTTTCGGTCGTAACATCTTTGACATAAAGGTTTCACCGTACCGTAATTGACTTATCCGTATCGTGGACATTTTTCAAGCAAATAATCACGTTAAAAAACTAAAGCGGTTCACTTTGACTTCACAAGTCCATTGTAGAACTTTAAAATGAAGTGATTGCCCTTCATCAACGCAGTAAGCAATCACGTGACCAACAGCAGTAGGCTAAATTTTGATGAAGTAAAAAAAAAAAAAAACGGCTGGCTTCACTTCATTACCGATACGGCTGCTGGTGCTTGTGTGACAACCCCAGCAGTGCTCTCATCACGTGACTGCAGCAATTACAGTAGTTTGCGTCGACGAGACTTTTGTGCGCTTTTTTTTTTTTGTTTTTTTTTTACAAGTTCAAGATTTTTTCAGCGCTCCGACTCACAACGGTCACGTGACAGAAAACGATGACGTTCCAAATCTTTATTATTCGACTATGTTTAGGTAAGATTAGAATTTTAGGAGACAAATTAAATGAACTGTAAATGAACAGGTAGCTAACCCACGTTTTGCCTAATGGAAGCGTTATGAGGAAATGTATTTGACCCTCCGTTATCTTCCCCCCCTCCAATTTGTTCGTTCGTGTTGTCGAGATGTATTATTCTACTTAACACATATGCTTGTTATAATTATGCATAATAATAATATTTATTAAATCTTTTTTTAATACCAAGTCAAAAGGAAAAGTAAAAAGAGCCTGATACTTAAATATTTAAAATATGATATAGTTTTATTTTTTAAGTAAAATTATGTGTGATATGATCCGGTATAACACTTGCTATTATTGTACCGTACACTTCATGTTGGGCTACACTTGAGATTTTATATTACTGTAAGGCCTACATGAACCGTACAGTACAACGTATTTACACTACCATCAGTGCGATACACTTGATACAATAAATACGTTGAAGAACACCTAAATGTGTGGACGACACTTTTTTTATGATAGTATTTATACTTCTACTTTATCAGTGTTATAGACATTATTACCAGATGGTGGGCTATGGGACACAAGGTCAGAAGCCTGCACGTGATGTGTAAGCCGCCAGTTATGGCAGTAATTTATCCAAGAGAACAGATGCAAGCACGCGCAGGGAGTGTGTTTTTTTTTTTTTTGCTCGCATTAGCAACAGGAAGCTGTTCCTGAAGATGTTCCTACTACTCCTCCTTCCTTTTCCAACATCTTTATTTTACCCTACGCTCAGGAAGGTTACTAGACTATACTGAAACGAAATCTTTGAAATCTTGTACATTCATGTTTTTTTCTCGCTCTCTCTCTACAAAAAATATATATTACGTACGTACTGTGTATTAAAATTAAGGCTCGCGAACAAAATGGCCTTAACGGTATAAGTTTTGGTTTGCGAAGTGTAGGCTATGTATACGCGTTCTTCTTGCATCGAATAAAAAATATTTTTATTTGACATTCAAGTTTTGATAGTGTTCGTGTAAATGTAATTGGATTGAATGCGTTTACGATATTAAAGATTAGGAATTCCAGTTAGGTCGTGTTGTAAAACACTTTTTTTTTTCATATTTGAAGATTAATATTGTTTCTCTTAAAGATAAGGAAAGTAATCTCTATATCTGTAAAGAACAGTCGTTACGTTACTCACTCGCTGTGGAACTCCTACTGTATATCTTTAATTGGCTCGAAATCTGATGTGCCCACACATCTTATTCCCAGTTGAGTTTTAGCTATTATCGATGTTGACTTTTTTATTAGATAGCCAATAAATTAGTTTTTTTCTGACCTTTTTCTTTCAAATTGGTGATTTTATGTTTACATGCGTTGTTCTGTCAAGTATTTGAAAGAACTAACACTACAAATGAGACGTGCTGTACGTGGGTCAAGGTGGACCAAAATATGTAACTGATTGAGTCACCCAATTGAGTCAACGTACTGTATATCTACTTTTGACCCACTCTGTATGTTTCTGATTTTATGATATACAAGTATATTATTATTACGCACTGGGTATTGAATTACTCTCGTATAAAACTTACTTATATCTGCATGATATGGAAGATAAAAATAGCCATTACTTCGTATCACGTGATTATTTTAATTCAAGATGAAAAGAAAGAAACGATTAGAGGTTTCTTCGTATGTCTGTTAGGCTATCGTTATCAGTCTATTAATGTTTCCGCAGTGAACCGATTAAAAGAAATCTTTAAATACGTCAGTGTAAAAAAATGTCAATCCTCGTAGACAAGACATGTTTAGCCTGAAGGTTACACATTTCTTTTTAGCGCAGTTCAGTGTAATTAGTAGGTGGGCATGAGTACTACTATAGTGTGTAGTACGGAAATAGAACGACAATGATGACATACTGTGTAATTTACAATTTGCAATACAAGTGTGAACTCGTTTATTTTGATGAAATAAACCCGTGTGTATACATTTCCTTCGTATAAAATTTTTTTTCTTTGTTTGCTTATTAAACGAACTCTTTAGAAATACAAATTGATTCTCACAAAAAGCAGGATAAAGTTTGATAGCTTATTTCCGATTAGCAATTGAAAGACTTGAAAGAAACCGAGTCGAATTATAGATTATCAGATTGCAATACAAAATCATGGCAGATTGGTCATACGTGTTACTTAAATTAAACATGTAATCCTAAGTTTGCTGTTGAAATTCATAAAGGTTTAATACTATAACGAGTTCAATGATTGATTGCCCAAGAGGACAAAAAGCTTTTGATTGATTAGATGGAAGATAGCAAGTGATATAGGCTATGTTCACGTTGGATGCTTTTCGCTAAAACGCTCATAAACGTCCAAATATAGTCAATAACCAATATAGGTTTTATATAAATTAAACAGACTTATCGACTATCTTTGCACGTTTATGAACATTGTTAGCGAAAAAGCGTTCAACGTAAACGCAGCCCTAATGTATCGACGTATCTCATATAAATTAATTTAAAACATAATGTATGTAATGTAAATGTAGTATAAATGTTTGCATTGTGTGTAAACATGCTAAAGTAGAAGCTACTACAGGGTGTTTCACTCGCTCTCGGCCCATGCTTTTAACTTACCGGTACTGAATAAATTCCACATCAGTGCCTTTTTTGGTGGGCTTTTTCCTGTGAACATTTTTCCGGTCATCCTTCTGTAGTATGGAGAGGCATGTGCAGGCATGTCTTGATGCCAATGACTAACACTTTCAACACTTATGATATCATAATGCTTATCATACACCAAGGTCTTCTGTGTTAAATTTCAATGAATGAACTGAAAGTTTCACGTGAGGGAAAAGCAGGATTGCCATTTATAGTTTGAAAGTTGTAAGGGAAAAGCAGGGGCCGAAGGGAGTGAAAAACCCTGTACTTTCATAATGTACTAATGACATCAATAATACAATGATTATGTATCAATAAGAAATTATCTTTGTAAATTTGATTACTTTACTAAACTTATTTAGAAGAAAATAAATGTAAATTATTTAAAATATCAATTTAGTTTGATTGCTTATTTTAATGAGACAGCACTGCGTTTAATAAAACTTTTCAATATTTTTTAAAGAATTTAGGGTATCGCAAAAAAAAAAGATGCAATAGTAAAAAAAAAAGGATAAAATATAACTAGGGTTAGAAATTAATAATAAAATAAAAAGTGCCTAGTACCAAACTCTCAATGGGGCGCTACTACTTTTTGGGCCACCTTGTACCTAAAATAATGACAATAAGCGTGTCAATGGAAAGAGAAAAAAGAAGCACTCATCCCTCGTAGGGTGGATGGAGCTACGGATGAATCGAATCTACTCGTGTTTCGTTTTTATTCGACCCGCAGATGGCAGTGCGCCGACTGTGACGTTTTCTGCACTTTAGTAGCGCACGTGCCTAGTGACGTCAGCAGTCCCCTTGCTTTTCTCCTCTCCTCCTCCGGCTATTTGTGCTGCGCTGCCGCCTGTCGCAGAAGCATACAGACTGCAGGCACAGTGTGCAAGTGAGCGAGCATGCGAGCGGGTTGGTTGTTATTGTTGTTGTGTTCTTCTGCTGCTCCACAAGTGCTCTGCGGCCGTGCAGACGCGGAATGTTGTGGACAAGATCGTTGTTGAGGGTGCTATCCAGTGGATTCCTCATTGTTGTTACTACTGTTGTTGTTGTTGTTACTCGCGGTTGTGGAAATTGTTGGACGATTCAACGACGCCATGCGACGAGATAGGAGACGCCGGAATAGGACGGCGGTGAGCGGCAAACCCGCCGCCATGACCTCGCACTCACCAACGCCGAAAGGCGTACTTGAGGTCGAGGCACGGTCGTACCGTAACTCAGGTGAGCAGACATTTCGATATGCTGTTATTGGGTCTTGGCGACAGCTAGCCTTTATTATTATTATCAACACACATCTTTTCAACTCGAGCCACTAAAACTTGTGAGAACAGCGTGAGTTTGCTTTGCTATTGGGGACTGTGGTTGGCTGTAGTACGTACTGTGGTAGGGGGTCAAGCTCGAGTTGACATAGGAATTTGTGAAATTTTACAATAGCAAAGGAAGCTGATCGGTACAGTGATTATTTCATTGGCGTAACACCTTCCATGCTGCGGTTAATAAACGTGAAAAAGCGATTCATTGAAAACTTGCTGAACTCAATGCGAAACGCACGTTTTCAAGTGATTCGACCGAAAAAAAAAAAGAAAGTGTCGTAATTCAGTTTAGGGATAAATTGGATTCGAGCTAGACATTAAAAATGAACTTCTTTTGTCATCGTTATATGAAGAAATTTATATCGTGTTATGTAAAGAAAAAGTAGCTCTCCACTAAAAGATAAAAACAAATACAATTTTACGAGTATCGTACTTAGTATCAGGATTCAACATGTACTTCGATATTCGTAGACTCGTAGGCGAGACTGTTAATATTATCATTCGAAAATATTCCCTAGTAGCTACCGTCCGTAGTTGTGGTAATATTCCACGAAACCACATAAAGTAGTGACCTTTGTTGTTTATTGTGTATTGGAGCTTCATGTACTTCTGTAGAATACTGTTATTGATAAGCTATACATTGGAAAACAGAACTTTGAAGCCTCAGAATAAATATGCTTGTCCTATAAAATGGCTGATTTTGCTGTGTGCTGTAACGAGGTGGGGACGAAACATTGAAATGAAATGCTTTGAAGTTTGGAGTTGAATAGAAATGTATGCCCATTAATTATATGCCTAACTAGTCACTCATACACTGTTACTTAACAGATTATACCTATTGGATATCGGTGTGGTGTTAGTTAAGATTTTATTGTTACATGAGATAGTTAAAAAATGCTTGGGGAGGGGTTAATCACATGGTCATAGTGTAAAAGAGGTGATCAACAGGGTCAAGGATTCGGGATGCCCTAGTACAGTATTACTGGTAGTTTATTTTTTGTCATTTCGTGGTGGTCTCTGATATTTGATTGGCAAACCTCGGATCAAGTTAACCATTTATTATTATTTTCAATCACAATTAACGTGTGAATTGAAATTTATTTTACAACTGAACAAGTCAACTCTATTGTGACTTGTTCACAATACTGCTGTTGTGAATAACATGGGCTAGCTAACCTTGCAGTCAGCAAGTAGACATGTGAAAATTTGGCTTCATTCTCTGCTTAAAGTATTTTTACCTGCAGGGGCCCACACAAAGTGCAAGTTGGTGGGGTAGGCAGACAAACATGCAAAAGGTTTGTTTTGCTATATATGGGTTTGCAGAGAGGTGCACAAAGTTAAAATCAAAACGTCTTTTGTCATCTTTTCTGTAGATTAATTCCAATATTAAAATGAAAAAAAGCATACTGTATATCAATTTGAAACAATATGAAAATGTAGGTTTAATTTGGGAACCTCACCTGTGTTCATTTATGACATTTATGTGAATAGTTATTAAAATATTTGGCTGTAGAGATTAATTTTCAATGTTGAATTGGGATGATGGGATGTTATGTTAAGTCTATTTCTATAATTGTTTTTTTTTTGAAAAAACAAACAAAACAAACAACGTTGATTTGAGTATGTTCTCGTAATTTTAAAGTCCAAGTGAATCTAAATTATATTCACTTATAGTTTGGTTAGTCTTTTTTCATTATGGTTTTAAATAGGTTAGGCGTTAGGCTAATGTTTCTGCTGAACAAGACGAGTACGGTATTGTGAAAATTTCACTACTGTGGTGAAATTTTGCTCAATTTATTATTTTTTTTTGTGCTCAAAAAAACACAATCACACGCATTTGCTATGTAAATTGCCATGATGACGAGGTGCGGATTATCGCGTAAAATCACGGTAAATCGGAAAATCAGATTCACCCTACATAATGAGATTTCATGTTGGGTCTCCTTAGCATTTATTTGCAGTTAACATGATTGGTCATGTCCCAAGCAGTGATCTTGGCATGTTGGCAATGTGTTACGTCACAGGGGAATTTCTCTGTTGGTGATATCGATTTGCATTCCACAACCTTTTCAGCATGGTCATTCGAATTGAGCTGCAGATTCGAAGGCTGACGTTTGAAAGACAATCTAACAATGAAAATGTTAAGGAAATGAGTAGGTGTGTTTATAGTTCAGTGAAATTCTGGTGGAGCCATTTGTATAGGAAATGAATAGCAGATTTAAAGCCTGGAGTTTTGTTTTGCTTTGAGCAAAATAAAAAGTTTTAAAAACATCATGTGAAATAACTAAACCATGCCCTAGAAAATATTTTTTTTAAGTGCTCATTATCAGTTAATGCCACCTGTACGAACGTGTACATAGTGCAATCTTATCGGCACTTTCAGTTGCATTTATTTCACAGTGCGAGTAAACGTATACAGTACTATCAAAGCAGACGTGTTAAATTCACTGATAATAACTAACATGGATGGTGTAACAATTACCATGGGATTCCTGTTTTCTATCGTTAAAAATAGAACAGTTGACTTAAGATCCTCATGGTTTATTACTAACAAAGTTACATGTTGAAATAGAACTGTTTTAAATCTTTAATAACATGTAACATTTCACACATTATCTTGCATCAAGTTTGACTAAAAGGATTGTTCTAGTATTTATGTGATGGTGAGTTTAAGGTTCTTAATATTCGTGGATTTATTCAAATTTCTACCATTAATGCCGTAAGAGGATACAAGACAATAACAAGACAATATGATCCAAAAGTTAGGAATTTTGAACTTTATATACCGTACATATTAATGTGAGATATATATGTAGCTTATACTTATGTGTACAGAGATAACATGTCTTTGCTAAAGTTCAAATTCTTTGTTGAATGTCACATTAACACATACCGTTCAAATTTTTCATAGTACTAAACGTAGTACAGTATACAATAGCTAGTAAAAAAGGATTTCAAGTGATACTTTTTAAATCTAAAAATTGTTTGTCAAAGGTGAAGCCTAAGTATGTGGTACCTTTATGTTTTGAACTTGCTTGGATTGCTTCACTTTTGAATTATTATCCATCATATAGTGTAGGAGCACTAAAAAATGAACAGTACATTTCATAAGTTTACTGTAAAATGGCTCAAAAAAATGCAAGTTTATCTTTATTATAATTGGGTAAGTTTGTGCGGTTCGGAAAGGGGTTGCACTTTGTGGAATGTAGAAGAGTCGGATTTTTTCCTCTCACATGTGGTGTAGGGAAAATATTAGGATCACTCACTTTCACTGAGACACTCCCTTGGGTGGCAGTAAGAAGGGTGAATAAAAATGACCAAGCAAAAAGAAGCAGCCTGTCTTACGAGAGCTACCTCAAATTGTAACGAATGTTGCGAAGCAATATGAGTTAAATTATTATAGAAATAGCTATAACGAATGTTGCGAAGCAACATGAGTTAAAACGATATAAAACAAAAATAACGAAATAAACTTTCTTGTCACTTTGACGGGTGTATACTAGTAATTCAATAAAGAGAGAAAAAAACCAAGGAAGAAACTTGACACCATGGTAGAAAATTGGAAAAGACGCTATGACGGTTCCACTGTGTATGTACTCAACTCGAACTAAAAACCTTCACTAAGGTTGTCTCCCTCATTCCAATTTGTTTTCCATTCTCCCTCTTTCATTTTGCCTATTCTGAAGATTAGCATCTGCCATTATTATTATTATTATGATTATTACACCAGTGGAAACTGAAATGGCCACCAGTGCGTGTTTTTATCAGGCATCCCTTTTCTTGCATGTTCCAGCTTGTGTAGAGTAGCAGTAGCAGGGAACGATAGTACTTTTCTTATTAAATGAGCAGCTTGTGGTGTCGTCATCGTTTTCCTGAAAGCAGCAACAAGTTTTCATTTAATGCCAATGTGGCTCGTGTCGCTTCCATTCACAAAAATGTCCCGAGCCTGCGCACGCGGCTACTTTCCATCTTTTCTAGTCTTTCCCCTCCTCCCTTTTTTTTCCTTCTCTATCCAACAATCCCACTCCTCCTTTTCGAGCGCCATGTTTAGGGTTTTCTCCAGTTTACTTCTCATGACAGGAAAGGGAGATCAGCATGGCAGCACCTACTGTTGCCTGCTCTAATTACACAGGAACTGAGAGCCCAGCTGCCAGCCACTGGAGGGAGTGACCTCTCCCTTTTTGCTTTTGCTTCTTCCGCTTCTCTCCTCTCTGTGCAGTATAGTAGATGCGTAGATGTATGTATAAGTATGACTGCATTGCATGTACTATGTTGTAGGAACGTACATACCTAAGTACCGACATATTCTTACATAGTGTGTTCTTGAATTTTCTCTTCAAACGTATCATTATAATTTCGCTCACTGATGTTATATTGCTGTCATCTCTTTACCTTTTGCAATGGATTTCCACACTAGTCTGGGTCAAAGTGTCGAAAAATTCGTAACAAAAACAAATCATCAAGCATTGATAAAAGTTGTGGTGCATAAGTCATCACGGGCGTGCCGTTCATGTCATCATGTATTTATATTCATTGCTCATGTAGCACTTAACATGTTACATTGCTCCAAATTCTTAATGAAATCAACAAATATTTTGAGTAATATTTAAATACGTAAAATGTGTAGAGATGTACTTAAATAATGTAGAGTGCATATGAAGCTAATGCTGAACCAACACCTTGGGTAACCAGATGAAAAAACCCAAAAACCAGGAGACAAAAATGATATATCATCGACAAAACGATCGACATATCGATAAAGACATCGATATCTTTTAATATCGTTTCATCAAAAAATGTAACGAAATGTAATGTAATGTAATTTGTTTATATCAATTAGTTGACACAAACTTTGTATAACCCGATTTCAATGAAGGTTTTCCTTCATTAAACACATTGGACACATTAAAAACAGCTTATTGTGTAAAAAAAACTTTAAAAAACAATATTAAATGAATAGACAAAATTACTGTATCTGTATTATTGGTTAATTTTTTAAAAAACGGGACAAAAGGGAATATCGAAAGTTTTCGGGACATAGTCCTGAAAACTGGGACGTCTGGTTACCCTAAACATACCTGAGATTAACCTTTATGATTAATATGTTTGTTGTGTACTTTTGTGATGAATGTTTTATTCTATTGGAGCTTCTAATTCATACATAAACCTAATAATAAATTTATATATTTCAATAACACCAAGTTTAAGTACATACTTTTAAATATTATGATAGTTATGAATTTATCACAAGTCTTAAATAAACCATTTTTGTGCCTTAGGAATATTCTGTTGTCTGCATCAATTTGTCATAAGAGGTGAACAAATAAATGTTCTATGAGATCACTGGAATATTCCATTCCATTTTTCCAAGAGACAGTTTCATTCATGTTCTCATCAGTTACAACATTTAAGAACTTCCATTTAGAAATAGCTGAGAATTGGATTGAAAAAGATGGTTGTCGCATTTCCTTCTAGAGAATGATATGATTAAGGAGCACATCCTCTGTAAGCACAATGAAATCATTGATGGTACAGTGTCATCAGTGAGTTACAATGGGTTAGTTTGGCAATTGCTCGATTGGAAGACGTTACCATTTCATCTTGAATCGTGCTTGGCATTACAAGTTGTTTTTTTTTTCTAAATACAAGATTTTTTTTTTTTTGGGTGCTATTATCAAATTGTTGAATTTATCTAATCATGACTATTGAGATGTGACCTTGAAAAAAATGAAAGCGAATTCATCCTGTTTGCTGAACTTCTATTTTTACAACATAAAGCTACTTATGTCGGATGTCTCATCAGCGGCACAATTTCTATCATCGTTCACCCTTTTCCTGGCCATTCATTCATTCTGCTTGGCAAAGAGAGAGCCACCCGAACGGGAATCATACGTTGCAGCTGTAACTACCAATGCCAGACATCTCTGTGAATATGACAGCAGACTACATAGTATGCCACGTTCCTCCTCCCCTTCGCTTTCTCCCTTCCACACGACAGATTAGTTGACTCGAACGTGGTGGCACGTGTCTCATTCATAATCCCCAGCCCTGCTGGAGCATGTGCGAGCTTATGCACGAAATGGTAGCAGCTTCCCGAATTCGGTGCTTGACCACAGCAGATGGGGTGGTTTGTTTTGCATTGTGTTGTATTGTATTGTATCGCACAGACTATAGGGCACAGTTGGTAGACGCGTGCGCTCCCCATAGCTGAGCAGAGTGATTTGAGTTTGTCTGCCATAGTCTCTGTTACTTCATATTCGTGGATTCTTGCAATATACAAAAGTAGGGATGTTTCTGCATTATGTATAGTACACATTGGTAAACCACGAATAACACCTCTATTGCCAGTTCTGCATATGTGCATTTAGTAAAAATGTCAAAGATATAAATTGATCACACATTATATTTCTTAGTATTACCAATCATAGATCTGACAAAATATCATTTTGTCATCCTGTTACAGAGTTCTTAAATGTGTCAGTTACGAAAATTGTTTTTTTTTTTCCAGTGATCTGAAAACTGCCTTCTGTCTTCATTCATATGTATTTTGTATTTAAGGTACAAAAGTTTATAACTACTGCACTTAGTTATAAATTATATTACCAAAAGCAAGACTTCAGTTTGTGGTGTTTTCATAATAGAATGACAACATTTATTTCCACAATAAAACCACAACCAATAAATTAATCGAAACGTTGCATCACTTTATGTTTATAGGATAGAAGGTTGATTATACCTTAATGCTGAGTACAATGAATGATGATTTGATGGCCATGATTTAGTATAAGAATTGACAACAATAAAATAACATCACCAGCGTGATGTGTTATTGTAGTTTTTTTTCTTTTGGTGATCTGTCTGGAGAAGAAAATCAATTCTAAGAATGAAATGAACTAAATTAAACTTTGTTGAATAGGCCACACGATTGCATTCACAAGGGGAGGTTTTATTGGTTTTCATTATAGCGTTGGTGGATTCTGGTTAAACTCAATTTAATGATTTCCACCAAAGCTGTCACTGATTTAACACTTTCAAGCCACTCATTTCCTGAACTGCCTTTTCACTCAGATACTATGTAATGTAAAGTTTGAGGTAATGGCTTACTCAAGATTATGGTTACCTCAGAATCTTACCACAGAATGAATCACCTGAAAGGTTGTTGCCTACTAGTACTTGATTTCTGCTTTTTTTTTTATTTATTTTTAATTTTTATACTGTATTTATATATATTTTTAAAGTTATTTTCTGGTTAATTGATTATGTAGTTGTAGTTAAATGGCAAGAAAATTTTCATCACGTTTATTTCAACAAGCAAATTGACATTTTATTACTTTTGTACTATTGGGTCATTTTTGATTCCGATTATTCATGTGAACAGAGCATTGACCCATTTCGTTAACAAGTTCCAGGTAATAAACGTCATTCTATGGAACAGTGTGATGCAACTTAAAGTAATTTTTGTTACTGTACAGATAGATTAAATTAAATATGTTACTCTAAAGACCATAATATAATTGAGGATGGAATAGCCTATAATTTCAAATGCCGATACATTTTTATGCTGCCGATATATTTATTATAATTAAACACATGATAGTATTTATATGTTTTTGCTTTATTTCCGAAAGTAGGCATTTCCAAATTTGGGAAAGCAAGTGTTTTGGTTTGTTATGGTTTTTGACTTTTTTCAATTTCTTTCCTAATAAATACAGAATTGTTCCTTTCTTATTAAATCAGTAAAAGAAATCAGTAGTAGCCAAACGGTTATATGGCTACCAAGTTAAAAATGCTGTATTTAGCTTACGTTTCTTTCAGTTCATAAAGTGTTTTATAAGATGTGGTGTTAAGGCTTGCTTTCATAAGCTGTTTACATAATAACATAATGATCAACTCTTAGGTTACATGGTTAAACAATTTGCCGACTGTATTTATAGTAATGTCATGTCATGCTTCATTCTATTGTAGCATTCAAACAGTTGCATGTATGTTCATACATTTTCAATACTCAGTGACAGTTCTAATGTATTGTATACTGAAGTTTGACAAACGATTTGTTTTGTTTTCAGTATCCTTTGTCGTCCCATGATTAATATTGTTTTATTTGTATTTTATAGGAAGAAGACAGTATTCATCCCGATTAATGCCTTCGACGCAGTCCTTCACTGCGAAAATGAACCAGCTCCTTGCCTTGCTGGTATTTCTTGCCTCTGCCATTTTTAGGATAGCGGGTAAGCTATAAATTTTTTTAATTGACATACATTTTTCACTGTGAAAAATAGATTTTTCTGCAATAGAAATTAATTTAAAAAGCATTTCTCTGTTGGTTGAATCGAAGTTCTTTGTTGGATGTATGTGACAGATTTTGTAGAGTTGAACTGACTGTTCATTGTGCTTTGTTACAAGATAGGTGACATAATTTATTGATTTTTCAAAAACAGAATTTTTGCATGTGATGAGAAGATATTGCAAGATATTTGCTAGGTGAAAGCTGTACTGGCATTCCTATCCACACAGCAAAATCAATTTTACGAAAGTTCGACTACAAATAATAATTAAAGGGCTCTGGGCAAAATAGTGTTACGATAGGGTACACTTTTTCCAAAAATTATATTTTTACATAAAACTGTCCCTCTGTGTCTAGGTAGTTACTTTACTACTTTTTTGATTTTCCAGAAGAACAGCAGACTGATATAGATATGTTATCGCTTATGAAGTTTTTCACAGAAAAATAGCTCTGCAGAAAAATGTTAAAACATGGCTTAAATCTGGCCTGGGGCTTTCAATTGAAAATCAATTCGCCACTAAATCGTTTAATTTTTGTCATTTCAATTGGACTATTTATAGATCCCTATTTCATTGCATAAAAACGACTTAACGTGTGTGAAAGCATGTCTTTTCAAATTGACAATAAAAAGTTGTTTATTTTTAAATAAGACTTAAAATGACTAATTGTATTATTACAGCTTTTAAATGTAGTTTCGAATTATCATGAAAAGTAAAAGATACCTAATACAACAGCTGTTTATTGTAAACTATCTTTGTTCAAGTCCAAACAAATTCATAATGTATGTTTTCATGTAAGCCTTCATGTTGGTTCTATAATTTGATTGCATTTGCAGTCATAATGTAAGACAAACCTGTGACTAACTTGAAATGTTGACGAAGTAATTTTTTATTACGTATGAGGTCAGTCTAGACCGAATAAGAATTTCAATTGATTCTAAGCTTCACAGTTGCAATCAAATGAAATATTTTGTGAACGTCATCAGGAATTTATAATTACATTACTGTACTAAGATTGAAAACATAAATGAAAGATGTTGTGCAATGCTTGTGTATCTTGCGAAATTCAATGTGTATTGATGTGCATATCGAAACAACCCTGCAGTATAACTTTCGGAATTCTTGTTTTAGAAAAACTGCGGTTGTCATGTTCGAAAAATATCATTAACATAATATGCACGCAATGGATGATCACAAATGATCAACTTTTTAACAACCAGTTTGTGTTTTTAGATATAAAAGTTAGGAATGAAAACTTTTTTTTTGTAGAATCCTAATAGCATAATATTTAGCTACCAATCGACATTTTGTTATTTTCAACTGAATTCAAAGTTTGTTTGACCTAAGGATCATATTGTCAGCACCTGTGGGGTTTTCATGTAAATTCCAAACTCGTGGGGTTTGGACTTATAGATGTAACATGAAACGTAGTGTTTTGAAACTGTTAACAAGAAAAAGTAGTAAATAAGTGACGTTATTGCAAATCCAATCCATGCTGATAAATGGAGGTCAAGAGTCTGAAGGAAGCTATCAGGCAAGGCTGTGGGGCGAGTCTCCGGTAAGTGAGTGAGAGTGCTTGCCAGAGGGATTCTCACCTGTCTGCTATGCCTGTGTGCACTTTCTGATAATTCCGAAAAGGACTGTCTGAGGTGTGAATACGAACAGCTAACCGGAAGAATCTCTAGCACCAGGTGGCCAGACAATTTAAAGAGCCTTGGTGGTAGTGACAACACCTGTTTCGAAAAATTTAAATGGAATGAATGGTGATAGCAAGCTGCTGTTTTCTGAATGAAGTTCCAAATGCATTGTTTCTGACTAACAGAATGGCTAGAGAGGACAATGAAATCCCGTTCATTCACATCCACATACAGCAGCTCAGTGCTTTGCTTGCCCCACTTGAGTTGCATGCCATCATTTACCTCCGTATAGTCTTTCAGGATACGGAATTAATGTCGCTATTACGTGAAGGCTCAACTGCATTACTGACGGATATCGTTACAGATGTCAAATACACTTTGAAGGAAGTGCTTAGAAGAAAGTTGTGTTTTATAGAAATTTTAGTATTTGTCAACTTGGAAGTTGCCAAACTTACTGAAGCATTTGCTGAATTCATTTTTGCAAGTTTCATATAGATGTAGCTAATTGGTTCGTTATCGTTATCACTGGTTGCTTACTGGGTTGATTAAAATAAAATACTATTCTCTATATAAATTAAAATTGGGTACTTTCTTGTTAAAGCCAGGCCCAGTCTGATGTTGCTATTTGCTTGTACTTAATTATGGGTTTATTGTGCAGGTTAGGTTAGGAAAACAAAACAATATGTTAAATAACAATATGTTTAATACGTTTCTTTGTTTTTCTTAATCTAACCTGCAAAATCAACCCTAATTAAGTACAAGCAAATAGCAACTTCAGACTGGGCCTGGCTATAACCGGAAAGTATCATTGTCCAAATTATCCCCTTATGTGAGGTTACTTCGGAAAGGGTAGGACTTTGGTCTAAACAGGTAAATAAAAATAGGAAATGCATATATTATGTATATTTATAATCGTTATATCATAATATACATACAGTACAAAACCAAAATTGCAAAAGTAAGGAAATTCAGCTTCATATACAGGGTGTTTCAGCGCATGTTAAAACTGGTGAGGTCATAAGCAACTGTTTAAAAGTTTGTACCCTTTTTGATCCTCCACATGGCATAGGAGATGGTAGCATCAGAACAAGTGACTTTTGTTACCACATGGATGTCTGCCACATTTGGCTCAACAAAAGCATGTTATTTTATATGATTTATATATACTTTATATGTATATGCAGCAAAAAAGTTATGTACCTAAGTTGTTACACAACTTTTTCTATTTAGCATTTTATAGCGTTCATTTTATTATTGTTGGGGTACAGCACCCCAAGAATAATATCAACCGGAACGCTTTTGGAAAATTCTTTTAACAACCGGAACAGCGTTCCGGTGCGTTCCGGCCTAATTCGAGCACATATCTTTTAACCTACACTACATTTCATCATTGTCTGCCATTAGGTGCGAGTCACCCTTTCCATTTTCTGTGTTTCACCATTTTGCTACTCTCATATTGAATTATAATTTTCTCTTTATAGATTGTATATTGTATATTTGTATTTTTTAATCTGGTTTTATGAAAATGCACAATTCCTTTTTTGTTGTATTTTTGTGGTCCCATGTAACTGATGAATTTAAAATAAATAAAAATAAATAAACAAAGAAACGTACGTACACGCTAAAAAATCACCCAAAAATCCCAACTTCTTGCACTGTATGTGTACCGTAAGAATTTGATCTTTTACCTATAAGTATTTTAAAATTATTAGTTAGAAATTGGGTGGAGGGAATTGGGCCGTCGTCAACTAAATTTTGTTGGGCCGTCCAACTCCTGACACCTGTTATTTTGAGCAAAATACGCCACTGATTTTGCAAACAAACTTATCATTTAACTTCTACAACTTTTTTTGTAAGATGCGGGCTCACTGTAAACTAACCTCACAGTGTAGGCTACATCGGCAGTAGCCTACCGTACTTAAAAATGGTTAATGCCTGCCAAAAATGCCAAGTAAATTTACATTTATATAATATAAGCATCTGTATAGAACTTTTTTATATACAAAAGTTTTGATACTTGTGTTATGTATTAACCCACAGCCAAATGGCGCCATTTTTATATATCTAAATCCTCATAGTCTTATCTCGTATGCCCATAGACGCCAATTTTGGTTAGTTAAAAAATATGTAGCACCCTATTCACCCGTGGCTATGGGTTAATAACCAACGTTTACTGCACAGAATAATAGGTATGGACCATGAAATAACCTGACTATACTGTATTTGGTTAGTTTTT
>JAQIWH010002937.1:0-22038 GCA_034695005.1 Cryptops parisi | reverse complement strand
AAAGTACTTAAATACAAGTACCAAGTACTGAAAATGTACTTGTTACGTGTACTTAAGTATTCGGTACTTAAGTACTCAGCATCCCTGGTCACATCATAATGAAACAGAACTTAGAAGAGTTTCACGAACATAAAGAAAGTCCAGACAATGCGATGTTCAACGTAACTTTTTTATTTAAAAGAATTCACAAAAGAAAATACGAACAAACAAGTTTCCAAAGTGACTTCATTCGTGACAAACACATTTGCCCACTCTTAGGATTAAAAAAATTTAAAATTACGCCGATAACTATAGCCAATGTATTGTTCTTTGAGAATACAATAACAGTCTGTATCCCAGCATCGTCCATTTTCATATCTGTCTCCAACTTGTAGCCACCTTGTGCACCATATTTTACATCCTCCGTGGCCCTTGCCCCCAGTCTTGCAATGGGCGTTGGTTAGCACCCCTAAAAATATATACAAAGGCAAAATTGTATTAATTAATTGGAAAACTAATTAAAATACCAATATTTATGGAACAATATTATGGAATATTTGCATTATACTTAATGTACGATGAAAATTCTATACGTACATTTACTTGTTTGTCCCGGTTCATAAAAAGCCTTATAATGACCGAATCTCTTGTTCACATGGCTTCTCTTCCAAAGACCGGTGTCTTCATTCGCCTTTTCTCGTTCCGTCAGCGACCTTACGATTCCACCACTAACCATGTCTTCTAGCATTAGCATCAAAAGGGAGAGTCCAAGAAACAAACGAATCATGTTTGAAATCGAATGGACGTATTAATTTTCAACAAATTTCTTGATTAGGGTTTTCGTTGTATGTCTTAAAGCCACAAATGTGCGCTTCTTTCCTAATTTCTTATAGTGGTTGACCAATAGAGATGTGACATACGTGTCTGTCTACCAGTTCTGAATAATTAATTGATGTTCAGCAGGGCTGTTCACTTTGACATTGAAGACTGGTGTTTTGTGCCACCGAAGCGAGTCACGTGATGGCAACCAAGCCATACGATTGTCGAAATTACATCACGTGATACGCTTCGGTGGCACTAAACATTATTGGTGTTTAGATTAGATTGAAATTTTATTTCATTTCCAATGGAATCAGTAGACAACACAAAAACAAATACACAGAAATTGTTTTGTGTATGTTTCGACCTACACCCGTATGTATACATGTACTTCTCCATCACACAGTATTATTGTTGAAATTTAAATGAATGCACTCGCATCGTTATGGTGAACCCCGTGGATCATCATAACAACATGAGGGTAAGCACACGCACAGATCTGGATAAATGTGGATCACCTGGAGCCGTATCTCCAAGTTTTGTTCTGGGACGACTGTGCTTAAATTTGACAATTGTCCTCCATCTTGTATGCGACTTGGGTTTTACAACAGCAACTGCATATTTGCGGGGTTACTTTAAATCCAGCAGGGGGAAAGGGAGACATTTTCCTGGTAGATAGTGCCTAAGTTTCCTTACTAGATGATGAGAGCAGTTTTAGTTCCTGAGGGGAAGGAGAGTGCATTTTCAAAAAACATCAAAATAATAATTACAATAACATCTATATAATATTGCAAATTCTTGCATGATGTATGTAAAATAGATTGTTATAATAACAATCTTTATTTAATTTGTTTCAATCAAAACTGAGAACACTATTGCTGCAAAACACCGAGTCGATGGATAGTATTATAGATGTAGTTTTATTTCGAGATTTCATCACATACATACGTTTTAACTTAATAGCCACGAATCACAGTACATTATAGACCAAGGCATTGTGGTCGAACGCCACATGGTTTATAGTGTTTTTTCACCCAAGAATGCTGCGAAGCAACATGAGTTAGTTATTATATTATTATGAATATATACGGTTCTGTAAAAAACAAAACAAACATTTTCGATTTTATATAAAAAGCTGTCAGTTTTATATTAAATCTTGGAATACTAATGGTTATAATAGCCGAGATTTATATTTCATTTATCGTTTCTTATCCTAATAGAGGATATAAGAAAAGTGTTTGGTTACCGGTATCTAAATAGTTTTTTTGTTTTTATTACGAAATTCTCCATGTTAAAAGGTGATTTCAAGCATATGAGACTTGATGTCTCTTATATGCTAATACTAGCTTAAGATACATTGTGTCATGGCATAATTATTGTTAATAAAATAAACGTTCATTCCGTTGCAAAAAATGTTTAAACATTTTAAAAGTGAAACATTTAGAAAATTCAAATAATATTTTGCATACAAACCTACGAATGAGCTTATGCACTACATATGCATTTTCTGCACAGCAACTCTAAAATACTGTTCATTATTGACGATATATCTACGTAGTCTTAATCTTAAAAGTCAACATTTATTAATTTGTTTTATTTAGTTACTGCACAAGTAATACAATGCACTATCATTGTTTTACATATTTTTGCTTGACGGTTTAATTTGAATTTCAATGCATCGTCTGATCGTCTGATACTTTTTCGTCGCAACGTCCAGTTTAAGTAGAACTTTGAATTAGAGTTGAGTGTTTTATTTGATACAAGTAAATACAAATCTTTCTTCTTTCTGGGTAGTAATTGGATTTTCTCAGGGAAAGCATTTGCACTTGTTATTCATGCACCGGCCACGTCCATAGCCTAGATCTTTACATGGTTGGTTGCAAGATTGACTGCTGCAAGATCCTATTAAACACATATCAGTTATAACATTCTAAAACTATGGAAATTAGTAAGATAATTAACTTAAAAATGTGAAATTCAGAAATATTACAAAAGGTTAATTTAATCCACTACATATTTTAAGTATTGCTTACGTTTTACGATAGCATGTTCGGAATCAGAAAGTGTCATAATCTTCGCTGTGTCGAATCGGTATTCTCGTGTCTCAGTTTGGTGTTCATTATCGGGTACAGGACTACTCATGACGAAGATTACGTTCAAAAACACAAGAAAAGCTAGGCTTACCACTAAACCACAAGTCATGATTGCTAAGAAATCTGTGAAATGAAAACACATGTGGAATATAAACATGAACTCTTACAATAGATTGCTGTGTAGACTACAAGCCAAATGGTGTTATTCGTATCCTGAATATTTCGAATCATGCACTTCTTTATTGGAAGTATAATGCACTACATAATAATTTAGCAGTTAGTTTAATGTACTTTTCAATTAGGCAAGTTTTAAGGGTTATAGTACATGTTAAATAATGACAAAGATATGCTTCTGCAGTCGATAAAGGTGGCATATATATTTTGACGTTTTTGTCATATTTCAATTAAAATTTCAATTGTGTCATATTAATTACAATTTTAATTTTGTCATATTTCAATCGATAAGGTGTCATGTCACACGTAAAGAATCGCATGATTTCAAGTATGGCAATTCAGAGCAATTTTTGGACAACGGCGACGTCATTTTCTTGCCAACCAATGAAAATTGTTGGACAAGCGAATAGAAATTTTCCAACCAATGAAAATTGGTTGGCAAGAAGTTGACGTCACAGTTGTCCACAATTTTCTCCGAATTGCCATACCTCAAATTGCGCAATTCTGGCATGTGACAGGTGGCCCTAAAAGATATTACTAACTAATTTTCAAGTTTATAAAATTTGGTAACCTTTATACTCTATATATAAAAGAAAAATGTTATATTAAGGAGTTAAATGAAGTTCTTTATAATTCGATGGAAATCAGGTCATTCTTTGAATTAAGTGGTGATTTTTCACAGTAATGATAATGATCCGTGGGTGTTTTATATTCTTCTCTGACCTTTATAGTTCACTAGATTAACTATCCAATTTTTATATTTCGCTTTGACGTTTATATTTAACTAGATTAAGTACCGTATATTTTTTTCAATTATTTCATAAAAGTTTGCCTTTCACTAAGTTACAATATGTTGTATTATGACTATTATGATACAGGGGTCCCGATCCAAGCTAGGGTTCATGTTCTGCGGAAATCTCGCATACATAGAAACTCCCATCTATTAAAATTCAAAAGGTGGTAAGAACAGAATCTTGAAATAACTTGTATTTCATCGTATATTGGCAAAATTGCATATAAGAAAATCTACGACCTTCTGTATGGACTTCTTCATCGAATTTTCCTTTAATCTGACATAACCTGTTCTTCAAATTCTCACGCAATATAACACATTATGAGAAGTTCTATGTATCACTAGTAAACAGCTGTCATATACAGCTACTGTCATATACAGCTAATAATTGTATCACATCAAGGATTTCAGCTTGATACAAATTCAACACAATCATTACCTGAAATAGAGGCAGGACGAACTCTTATCTGTTGGCTACTGCTAAAACATTGCAGCTTTTGATGGGCTTTTATACTGATTCGTGATATTAAGTTGCACGCGTGATAAGTGATTCACGTTATTTGTGTTGTATCAAAACATACGTAGCGATTTGAAAGCTGTTTCACCTGACTAATCTACACTTTCACAATGTATCACTAAATGCAGCTGTTGGGTATAATTATTAACTTGAGTAAGTTTTTCCGTTGCAAACAAACTGTGATGATATTAAGTTGGTTTATTTTTTATAATTTTAGTTTGAAAATATATTGACATATTTAATGTTATAAAAGTTATGTTAAACTTAAACTACATATGATATGTCACATTTTTATTATTTAAATTTTAGTGAACACAGGTCAGAACTATATTTTTAAAAAGAGAAAGAAAAACTTCCATAATGTAGGCTATCGATTTTTACCATAAGAAAATTTATAAAAAAATATCTACTCTTGTAGGTTGTTACACAACACCATTCTACAGGGTGTCCTGAGTCTTCAAACATAGGACAATGAGGAAAAGAAAAAGATTGCTTATTTAACAAATCAAAAAACCCGACTGCTCATAAACTAAGGCGCATATACTTTCCGCCATATTGATTTTTCATTAACAGCATATAGTTAGTGACACTCGATAGACTAAGCCGAATCCATAGACATTTCAATCATCAAACTCCATCGAGCCGTTTAGCCTATAGGAGGGTCTAAAGAATTATTGATATAAGGCACGTAGCATTAGCCATATTGGTTTTTTAGTGACGAAATATGGCCAGTGTCACGCGAGAGACTAAGACGAACCCATAAACACCTTATTCGTTATTATTTTTCTCTTATGTATGGAGACTTTTGGAACATCTTGTAGAGTGTACTAAAAGTCTCAGTGTTTGGTTAACAATTTCCACTTTTGTCTATTCTGAAATTTGTTTTAATAATACTTTAAAATTGAGCACTTCAAAAATTATTTGACATTGTATCAAAAACCAGTTGAGATGAATTTCTCGTTGTAACTTATGATGGCTACTAATTTACGAGATAATTATCAACATTAAGTCAAGTCGAGTGTTGCAACATTCATTCAGTTTTGTTATTAACAATAATTTAACTACGAATTCGTCATTCAAATCGAGTACGCAGAAAATTACCGTTCAATGTGGATTGGTTTATCATTCTGCGATAACAGTATAAAAACTCACTGTTTTGTTTACAATCATTCAAAGTGTATCTCAGCTAAAATTTGTTGAATTACTTCTCACTATCTACTCGAAACATGGGTCATTTGTATTTTGGACTCCTTCTTTTGATGCCAATGCTAGTTTATAGCAATGATGATTACGTAGTAGCCGATCAGGTGATGATAGCGGGAGAACAGGAAGACAATTTAGAAAAGCGATTCGAGCCCTCGATGGGACAGGAGAGACAAGAAAGGTCGAGAGGTGAGAGTGTCGAATTTTTATTCGATTTGTTTGTGACGGGTTTTGGGCTCGCGTAACATTGTAATTTTAATTTAAGTTATACTGTATTATAATAATAGTTATATAATAATACAGTACAAGTAATATATGGAAACATAAACTTTTTTTTTAGCTACCGATATTCCCTGCAAACAATATAAAGACTGTAAAGAAAATTGTCCATCGAAGAATGGAAAATGCATCAACTTAAAATGTACTTGTTATGGTAGTGGCAAGTGAATGAGCGGTGCTTGTAAAAACTAAGCAGGATTATTCCAAAAAATAAAAATTGACAGTTCGGATAATTTATAAAACAAAAATTATTTAAGATATCCAAACTCAGAATACACAGTTTTGAGGAAAAATCGTGAAAGTTTTTTTGTCGTTCAATGAATCGAGCGTTTTATTTGGTTAAAATAAAAATTTTTTAACGAGAACACAAAATGGAGTTGTGAATTGATGTGAAAAAATATAAATTACGAATAAAGTATGTTTAACTGGATTTGAAAAGTTGTTGCAGTTTCACTTGGTGGGTTGCTGAGGTTACTCTTACGTTCACCAATAAATCAGGCTGTGTGGATATAACGTCGCATCATTGTTATTAAGCATAGCGTAACTATTCCAATGCTAATTTCATGCTTTGTCAAAAGAGGCTAAGCAGCCTATGTAATACCTGAATTCAATACATTGCCATGAGAAACATGTGATGTATTTTAAAATTTGTGTTGCTGAAAACTATAAGCAATGAACTAATTCAGTGGCGTCACTGGGAGGGGGGTGCGGCCACACCGGGGTGACACATCAGAGGGGTGAAACTAAATTAACTATTTACAAAATTTTCTGAGCAGTATTTCAACACAATTTATTATCTTTTTCAAGAAAAAAAAATTCCTGTGATTTTTTGGACCCACAAAAATATTTTTCTCAAGGCGAGCTTAAATGTACTGTATCAATATACCAGCAAGGCTAAAATATTTATATGTGAAATTGTCATTCGCATTTTTCGTTATGTAATGATGCTGAGTCCAATGCTGGAAAGCCTTCAAAAGCTGTAGCAATGCGCTGTGTTCGGCAGGAAAGTACTACCAAGCTGTAGCTATTCGCTGTATCATACAGGAAAGCCGAACTTTAGAAACAAAATTAACTTCATGGTAAATCGGAGATTAAATCACGTGATGTAATTAAGTGGACTCAATATTCTCAGTAACTTCTTCAATAACATTCTAGTATAAATATGTGGCGTCACCAACGGGATGTTGCGCGTATTGAATTTTATAATGCGCATGTAACATTCTAGCCGCTGATCAAAGGGTGACACCACGCGTTACCGCACTGGGTGACACCAACTCTACGACGCCACTAAACTAATATTTGGTTTCATCGCGTCGCATAGATTAGAAATGATTAGTTACGTCGTAGTTCGCAAAATAAATAATAGTGAAAACGGAAGAATATTTCGTAGAATAGTGGACTGTAACCTAAATTGAAACTTGATTAACGTTGCAGTTTGACAAACCCGAATAGTACTATTGTTACTGGTTTTTATCAAATAAGACATTGTGTTTTAACACATCAGCGTAATCTTGTACATTGTACATTAGTGGGATCATGTCAGCACGATGAGATTTACTCGAACTAGGGTCTAGTTTTATAAAAAACATAAAACAATTATGAGATATTTTGATTTATTATTTAATACAAGAAAAGATTGAACAAAATGTTGAGCATTGTTCTTATCGTTAACTTTCTTGAACTGCACAGGCTATTTTCGAAGTGGTTTTATCGTATCTTTGACACTTGTTCTTACATTGGTTATCGGTACATAAACCTATAAAAAAAGCAACATTTGTATTTTATGACTTATTTTTCAAAAAAATTCTTAAACTACGAATTATAGGACGTATCTTAAAAATTAAATAAAAAGAGCCCCCGTCAATAAACCCGGGAATTAACCCGTCAATAATGACGGGAACGAATATAAGATTCCAATGCATTGCTGGGTTATGATGTTAACTGGAATCTGGAATCTTCTTATAGTGTATACTTATCATTGTGTGCAATGTTTACATGAATATTGGTTCGGTAACTTTTAAAACTATATACGTACTGGAAGTAGACCTGTGCTGTATCACGGAGGCATGCTAGGGATGGATGCCGGGTCAGTAATACAAACCTTAGCTTAATAACTACAAAATTAACATAATCATGTTTTTTTGTACGTTTACAACCGACCAACTAACTTTATCTAGTGACAGGATACTACAAAAAGCGTTATGACACGCACATTCACAGACCTGTGTAATTATCATTATAAATTTAGTGAGCCATTCTTCATCACGCAGTTCATTGTGTCACCCCCGCGTCGTTATGATGAACCTCGTAATTCACTGAGGTTCACTATAACAACGTGAGTGTAAACACAAAGCGTTCCAGATAGTTTGATAGATACATTCACAGACCCGGGTAATTATTATATGAATACAATCTTAGATTTATGTGAAATAACGTTTTGCTATTATGCGACGAAAAACATTCTCTCAGATTTCGCTATTATGCGAATTTGTTCAGTGGTGCACAAACTACTGGGCAATCATCCAAATTAGGTTGGGTTTGTTTTTTTTACAATATTTGATTTTCGATTTATACGAGATTTTCTCAAATATGTAACTCTCGCATAAATCGCAGTTTTTTTGTATAAACTTAAACCTGTGCTTATGTTTATGCTGACCACAAGCGCAAACCAAGCATTGTTTTTAAAAGGTTCAACTACAGGGTGTCTCAAAAGACCTGCACACAGGGAAATACAGTGGGTCGTCATCATTAATCCGTTCCAGCGGGACTGGCGAATACAGAATCGGACGACTCGACGAATATATAATCAATTTTTGTTTTCGACATATACACTTTAGTCTTGTTATCAAAGCTTCACAGTTAGCCCTCCACATCATATTTAGTATAATTTTTAATATTCTATGATATTTTTTTTCGTAAATACTCACTTTTTGTGACTTTGATTTTTGGTAACGAATATTGGAATTTTGGACGAATATCAGGGCATTATTTTGCCGAAAAAACGTGACAAATATTGAATTTGACGAATATAGGGGCTGGAAAATATAGAAGTTGCCAAGTACAACACTTCTTGAAAAATGTCACTTTATTTACAAAACATTATCTACACGTTTGTCATTTCTTGATAAACACATAGGTACTTTTAAGTCTTGAGAACTTCATATATGTTTCTTTTGTTAAAGTCATTCTTAAATGGTATCTTGAAAAAAAAACATTCCCTATGAATGGAGACTTTTGGGATATCCTGTAGTAAGTCACTTTTTCACTTTTATTCATTTTCGTTTTTCATTTTTCACTTTTTTTTCATTTAACCTTTTTATGCATTTCAACAAATGGGGAAGAAATTATTTTTTGCTAAATTTGCTTAGACGGTTGCTTGTTTTGAGACTGTGAACATAGTGACATATTGTCATAAGCACTATATTTACGTTCTACTGTAGATCTACAAGAATTGTGGTATATCAAGATTAATATTGGAAAAAAAAAATTATATTACCTGATTTTTAGGTGAACGTGGTTCTTGAGTAGTTTACTGATGAATAAATAGTAGTTTGGCTTAATCCTTTTATAATTTCTGGTAATCAACTGTTACACGTGTAATAAGTGATTCGCATTATCTTCGATGCATTAAACGTATGTTGATTATCGTGAAAACTAGTTGGTATGTGATTAAATCGTATGACTCCTCATTGCAAACCAAGACATGCTTCTGTGAAATGCAACTATAAATTTGAGTTTCTCTGTTCTATCAACTTAAGCGATTTTAAGATTTCCATAAAAAAATTAACATGATCAATGTACGTTTATTATTATTATTATTTTAAACTTAGAACTGTATGCAATTTCGTGTACTTTTAATTAATCTGTCTCCCATTTTCTTCGACTTCAGTGTTGTTCTCTTGGTCTTTAACTTTGATGGTGATCTGATCTTCGCGAATAAGATAACGTATTATATAAACAAATTCACTATTCCAAATGTCATTAAATAAATTTAGTTGTATACAGTATTACATAAAAATTGTCATTCTAAACGGTCGAAAAGTTTATTTCTTTTATTGAGTAAAATTTATGTTTTCGATATTTCACCGAAACACGTGTGCCCTTGGGCTGGCGTCAACGATGGTTTTATTACCTGACTAATATGTACTTTTGCACGGACAATTCTCACACTACACTATTCATACGAACAGCTGTAAACGTGTGAAATTATTGCCATTTTACACTCTTGTAAACGTCGAATTCGATGGACCAATTTCAAGGTTAAATTTATGGGATCAACTATTACAGGGATATTACTTTTGAAATTTATGCTTTAATTTGAGTCCAAAATTTTACCAGCAGAACCCCAATTGTGGTAAAAATCAATAAAGATGTATAGACCAGAAAAGTCATAAACGAGGGGGCGTTTTTTTTTTTACACGAGATGTTTGAAAAGGTTCAAAACCTCAATTGTAGAACTGTACTTGTGAGATATCACATTACTATCTTTTTCTGGAAAATCCGGAAAGTGGTAAAGTAGCTAGAAACAATACGAGACAGTTTGATGTAAAAATGTCATTTTTGAAGAAAAAAGGGTGGCTTATCCCTATATTGACCGAAGTCATCAAATAAGTAATTAAAAACCGATTTAAGCAAAAAACATGAGAGAAATGATACACCCTCTTTTTGTTTTTATGCATAAATTCGTTTTACGCTTACGTTGTATAGTTAGAAAATTCACGTAGTTTCACAAAAAAAAATATTTTTATACTACGAAATAACCAGTCAAAAATAACTGGAATTTTTTTTTTCATAATGCAATTTATTGTGTTTTATCTCATATTGCTTCGCAGCATTCGTTAGAGTTAGTTATTGTTTTAACTCATATTGTGATTCGCAATATTCGTTAGATGGACAGGTTGGACTATCGATCGGTTTCTGTTTAGAGTTTTATTTATTTTAAATTCAAACAGAACTATGTGCTGTTTGTTGGTGAATCGGTGCTCTCTTTTGGGTTTCATCTAATTGCCTACCAAGTTTCAGCTTCCTACGCCTTCTGGTTTTCGCGTAATTTTTGACAGGACAGAGGAACTTAAAATGGCTTTTGTATTATAGTAAATAGATAACATTTCATCATTTTTAACTTGGATTAATAATTCTTTTGCGTATTACAAGACTACGCCAGGTGCGTTGTAACCTATTATTTTCGTCAACAATAGCTTCTTTTGTCATTTGGATCTGGTATGTCGATACGCGTGCATCATCACGATTGGCTCACGATTGTTAGAAAACGGTATAAAACTTGCTTCCTTTGGCTTTCCACTCATTCGAAGACTTCCAACAGTTAAAAATTTGTTGAATTATTTGACTATTTCTATTCCGAGACATGACTCGTTTTTCTTTTGGGCTTCTGCTTCTGATGCCAATGTTGGTTCTTGGTGACCGTTGGCTGATGAGACAGACAGAGGAAGTTGATGTAGAAAAGAGAGACCAAATGTCGACCTTAAGTGATCAAAAAGTCACTACTGAAAATCAGAGACAAGAGCGCGATGAGTCTGATCAAATGGTTGAAAAGCGTGACGGCGAAACCACGACGAAAACAAATTATAGAAATAGGCAGCCAGGTGAGCGGCAGATATTTATTCGATCCGTTTGTAAGATTTTTTTTTTCAAGTTTAAGAGTGCAGTACAGTATACATTTATAAATAATTTTTTTTACAGACGACAACATCTTCTGCACATCTTACAAGGATTGCCGTAAATGCTCATCTGGAAGAGGAACGTGTCATAACAGGAGATGTAGATGCTCAAGAGGCTGATTGATATTGCTTGCAATAATACTTGTTTTCAAATATATTTGACGTGATTTCAAATAAATGAATTGCATCAAACTAGTTTTATTTTTCGTTTTTGTTTTCTTTAAACCTTTCGAGAAGCGCTTCACACAATGGTCTCAGTGGAAATAGGACGATAGTTAATTATAAGTAAAGAGTGTTTTACACATGAAACCTTATCAATCAAATCTCATCGATCACAACTGTTTTTCTGACGTCATACACACGTCCGGGTGCGTTTCTCAAACAACGAAACACAGCAAAAGCACGAAAACGCGCCTGGACATGTGTATGACGTCAAAAAAACAGTTGAAATCAATGGAATTTGATTGAAAAAGTTTGACGTAAAAAAATGATATTTATGTTGCTTTAGATCAGGGCTTCCGGCTGGTGGGTCGCGAAAAATATTAAAATAAAGTTACTGTACATAGTTACCCTATTAAAGTATATATACATGTAAAAAACTAAAATAAAAATTAGAATGAGAAACTACACTGCATTAGTTTGCCGAGCTATGTCGAGGTTCACACCTTCACGGTTTTTATCCACCTCTGTAGTTGTAAGTACATGTAGGTACACGTGAGTACATTTTATTTGGAATAAAATAATTGGAATAAATTTTTTAATAAATATTAAAAAATTTATAGTGCATTTGGTGTATCTTATTATATGAGCACCTATATGAGCATGGGCTTAAAACGTTAGTCAACTTTTGCGGGAAACTGCAAAACCTGGGAAACTGCTTTTTGGCAAGCAGTTGGGTTGTACTCCTAAGCGAAGCAAGAAACCTTTGGCGATAGGATAGTGTTGTCAGGGGAGGGGGGGTAACAATTATTTAAAAGAGAATTCACTGTTAAGTTGATTTGTGTTGTTCATTTTTTGCGGTGAAATCGTAAGGCCTACGAAGCTGAAAGCGGACAGGGTGGTAGATCGTACTCTGGAGGGGTGCAGGCTACCAGGGAGGGTTACCAAAAGCCGGGGAAGCCGAGGAAAAAATTGCGCTGCTTTTATCACATTGATTAATGTAAAGGTTTACACAATAATTTCATCAGTTAATAAATGCTTGGAATTAACATGAAATTGTCGCTGTCACTATCGCTGTATTGTTATTTTAGATGGTGTACTTTTATTTTTTAAAAAGCACATGGTATTTTTTTAATTTGAAATGCAAACAATCCCATGCTATTAAACAAATTTAAAGTTATTCAAGTACTGTAAAACAAATCCTAACCACAAGCCTCACAAGCGGCTTTTCTGTTAAAAGAAATTTACCGAATTTTCATTGAGGTTTTTTTCAAATCCTAATTTTTTAAATATTTCATTTGTTGATGCAATACAAAGGCCAACTTACACGATCGACTTTGCTAGGCTTTTATTGTAATTTTCATTACTATTTTGTTACAACCCACCATGGCGTGGCCTTTTTCTCGGATGTAGCTGCGACAAACGTCACCATTGGTGGGTTGCGGATGAAAATAGCAGTAAAAACATAGCAAATTCAGCAGCTTCACTGCATATCACTCCTGCAATGCAGCAAAAGTGAACTTACAGTAATTGCTAGGTAACTTTAAATTCGTATTTAAATTAATTACACAAACAGCTAAATTCACTTTTGCTGTATTGCAAGAGCGATTTGCAGTGAAGCTGCTGCAGCAACATGATGCTTTGTAATTTCATTAATTTTATATTTATTAACTCGGTCAAGGTACGTACTTAATAGTCATTAGGTAATGACTACGGGATACTTTTTTTATAAGTTGGATTGTTAGAAAAAAATGAAATGACAGTGGTTCCTGACTATATGGGCTATTGCCTTCTACTTTTTAAATATGACTTGATGCCTACGACGCATTGTTTAAAATTCAACACTGCGATTTTCTTGACAATCAATTTCAAAGGCATGCATCATTGGAAAGACTTCTCAAGATGCTATTATAGCCCAAACTCGGCATTTTCATTATACTGTATTGGCTTTTCGAGTATGAGAAACAACTTTTGGGACACACTGTATATATATAATTGGAATCAAGAGTTTGAGATGTTGAAATTTCTTTTTTTTTTTCTTCTCAGTGAATCACATTGTCTTATTATTAAGAAGTGATCGCATATTTTTTTTTAGAATACTATGCAAAAAAAAAGTAGGCTTAATAATAGCAAAATTCCATTTTATTTAGCAGTTATGTTTGTGACTATAGTTAATTTTTTTTTTATTATTATGCTCTGTATGATTTTGAAATAAAGTACTGGGTTCATATATACCAAGTTGTACAATAGTTTGTTTTTTTAAATAAAACAACGACAATAGTGGTTCATGCATCTTCCTCTTGCGTAATTATGTTTCTTGCATTCGTCGTTGCACATAAACCAGTTGTGGCATGGTATAGTTGTTTCACCTATTAGAAAAAAAAAACAAATACGGTGATTTCCATTCAATTAAAACGCTCACTGTTACTCATCTCCAATAGCACTTCAGAATGAATTTCCTTCCTCGACGCTGAGTCGTGTTTCTATCATTGTTTGAAATCAGTTTATACCTGAACTAGCTGTACCCGCGGCTCCGCCTGCCTTGAAGCGTGATAGTAGGTACATCATGCACATAGATTTAGCGCAGACTTTTGAGTCCCCACACAGCTCTTGTCTTTGTGAAGATATACAGAACTGGGGGAAAGCGTTAAAAGCTTTTGTTTTAGGCAATGGAAAGAAAAAAGTATGTAGTTGACCTACACAATTACTTTATAGCTCTGTACAGTTAAGCCCACCCGGTGCCCCTCGATGAGAGGGTTGTGTTTCACCTTTCTGCTAACCTATATTATGTAATGCAATAATAAGTAGCCTATAATAGAATTTGTGAACCAAGGAACACATAGAAAAAAACTACATCAATATCGGTTCAGTGGTTCTGAAGTTATAAACAATCATACCCAATGCTGACTTTGTTATAATAGGTTAAGATAGACCGAATATTTAGTGTGTTCATGGCTGTGAAAGTATGTACTACATACTATGTAGTATAATTTTTGGGACAGTGTAGTATATTGGTTATCAAACACTTTCGATAACTTAAAATGTTCTATATTTTTCTTCTTTAGCTTGAATTATAAAACTTGATGTATCTTAATAATATAAATATGGATTTATAATCATTCAAAGTGGGTGTATGTTATCGGCAATATACTGTATATTATTCAGGCATTGTATTCAATGCCTAGGCATTGTATAGAATACCTAGCCTTTTTTGGCAAAATATTACATTATGAAGTTATGCATAAGTTCATGTTTGGTTTAAATTTAGACCTAAAGGTAGGCTCAATTTTGTTTAGAGAAAAAGTTGTTAACCTGGAGTAACCTAAATGGTTCTATACAAGATTTTATTTTATACTTTTCCAATGGGAGCAAGGCTATTGGATGTTTTGGATTCTATACATTGCCGGTCACATATTCACTTTTTTGGGACACTATGTACATATAAAATTAACACAAAATATTCGAATACCTGTGCGAGGGTCCACTGTACCAGCACCTTCTTTGGCGGTGATATTGGTAATGAAAAGTCCCGTAAGTAACAAGGCGATCATGATTGGGTATTTCATGGTGAAGTAGCGTGTGTGCAAAGTATGTATTTGACTAGACTAGAAGAAATGAGTAAGTTGATATATTGCAAATGACAAATTACTCAATAGGTTTGATGTCAAGTCTTTTCAACATCCTGAGTAGTTTTTTTATCTTCTTATTAATGTAATGGACTAGGAAATGCGATGGTATTTCATGTTTGGCCTTTATTCTAAGTGAATATGGGTTTATGAATCGTAAAATATATGACTAATTCCAATTTACGTGTGACGTTATGAATTTAATTTTTATAGGGTATGCTGTAATTAAAAATGGTTAGTTTTTTTTTTCTAAATTACAGTATAACTTACCAGTTAATATACAATATTGATTTTTAATTTAAGTTCTGTTGTTGTTTACCTTGTTGACAACAGATATTGTTCCTGGAGCACTATCAAGAGTTTACTAGTACTTATCTTAAATCTTGACAGTAATATCGGATGTCCGTCCACCGCGAAACTCCAACATTGTCATTTAGTTAAACCGGAAATGTTCGAGTTTAATGATGAACATTTCATCATTATATGTATTGACTCCGTGGTGGCCTGGCGGTCAAAGCGTTCACCTCTGGCGGCAGTGGCCCGGGTTCGCTTCCCACTCGTACTATGTGGATTCAGTTCGGGGTCTGACACTGCGAGGGCAGGTTTTCTCAGGGTTCTCCCGTTTCCTCCTGCACCGTGAAACCTTGTTCCATGTTTATCATCATTTCTGTATTTCTAATTTCAATAAAGTCTGGGGGTTAAATGACATAGCTATAAAAGCCAGTCGGTGCCCTCGTTAAACTCCAAGTACCTTCCACCTTCATATTATACGTGTAAAAACAAACAAATATAAATAAATTAAAACTAATTCGAGTACCGGTAATTAAAAAATCTGCGTTTTTTTTTTGCAACCTCGTAAATTAATCACAGAAACAAACACGTTACGTGGAAATATATTTCTGGCTGAAACATGTTAATTGTTTATTTGCATCGATCGGTTTTATACTCTCAACGATGAATGACTGCTCACGTAATGAGGTAGTAAGCAATACATAAGAAAAAAAAAGTATTAATTTAATGTTTGCTGTAATTAAAAATGTTCTGTAAGTTTTTAATTCTAGTATTACTCACTAGTTAATATACTGACTTGTAATCGTGATTAAGTTGTTGAAAAATCAGTTTAATAGTTCTTAATGTGTGTTGTAAGGAGTTGTTTACCTTGTTGTGAACAATATTGTTCCTGGAGCACTACCAAGAGTTTATTAGTGATGGCCATCTTATTACCAATATTTGGCTAGGTAGGAGGAAATGAAAGGGAGGGGGGTTAATCAAAACCCGGATAGAAGAGAGACCAAAAAAAAAAAAGGAAGAGGAGGAAAGATGATGAGGTTGCGTGGTAGGATCATAAAAAATCGACAAGAGAAAGAAGCTATAAGAGGGTCGATATTGATGCTACTCTCGACACCAGGCTTATTATTGAGTGGAAAGGTTAAGTATTATAAACGACAAGATTTGTAGTTTATTTTTGTTAATACAAATTTCGGTTTGTTGGTGGTGAAGAGTGAACAGCAGACACAGTATAACGTATAAACAGGGATTGTCAACCATGTACCACTAGTGTAGTGATATCATTATGATATTTTTGTACATATAAAACTATTTTGCAGAAATTAGTCATTTGGAAGAATAGGAGTTGTAGTAGTGAATGTCTAAAATTGGTTTCTAGTCATATGACTGTTTTATTTCCGAATCCAATTTTTTAAGTAAAAAAGAAACGCATGTCATAGTAATATCTGTTGGTATTTTTTTTTTTTTTTGGTAAAGTTTTTCCTTAAAAAAAAAGTTTTTATTATCGATCCTTTTTGGTTGGAGTTTAATCATGTGACCGTGTTTTCAGCTTTTTTACTAAGGAAATAGCTGATGCCAGGGAGCAATTGGTGAACAACGATGACGTCAGCTACTGGTCAACCAGTTTTCATTGGTCGGGGAAGAAACTAACGTCACAGTTGTCATAAAATTGCTCGAGTTGCCATACTTAAAAGTTTTGCAACTCTTGCCTGTGAAAGGAAAGGAAAATGGAGAAATGCACTAGATGCATACCATTCTTTCAAAAAGTGGGCTCTAAAAAACGTGTTTTTGTTTTTAATAATATTGTATCTTGTTTTTTGGTTTAGTACATGAATAAGTTTGTTTTAGTTCACTGCTGAAGTGTGAGCTACGAGTTTTTTTTAACTCGCGAAGGATTTGAAAGGGTGCAAGGTTCACGACCCAGTGTCCTGTAAGATATTTCGCTGTTTTTTTCTTCTTTTTAAATCTAGTTTCTTCTCCTACCTTATTTTCTTTCATTGTTCTTTGGTCTACCCTCTAATGAATATTCTACAACTTTAAGAGTACGAGGGAGGGGGTGGTAGGACGTGTTTTTTTAGGGTGTTTGACCTAGGCACGCGCATGGGATTTACTCTTTAACCTTTTAGCCACGCTTTTGATTTGTAGGTTCGTGACGTCACCTCTGACAGACCCCATTTTGATTTTTAATTTTCACTTTTTTTTCTCTCAACAAGGTAATATATTTCGTCAAGAAAATGAAAGGGTAATAATCTCTAAATGCTATATTATAAAATTCTGATTTATGTGGTGTGCAACCGGCCACATTGCCAAGTAATATTGGCACGTCTTGTTACTTATGAACAATTATTCGAATGTTTTAAAATGCATATCGATGGACAACTTTTTTCGCACAACTAAGAACTGTCATATGTAAATCGAGAGATAATATTGGTTGCTGTGGAAAGTTTTCGTGGCCAAGGTGCAGCAACAGCAAGACGAGGTGTCGTCGAGATTTATATAACTTGCGTTTATCTCCTTTTATCTCGACATCATGGAGAGAACTAAACACATTTTTTTCTCCCCTTTCTATCGCACTGTTCACTTTTCCTCTTGTTGTTTCTTCTCTTTTGGGCTGAGGGTTGTGACTTGTGGCCACGTTGTTCGTGACATTCAACGACAGGTGGCGCCGATAATCTCTACCCAAGAGACGTATACCGAAACATAAAAAAACAAGAAGAAAAAAAAAACAAGTGTGAAGATATCTTCCGCCGCCCACGCCAAAAACAAAAACAAACACAGACACGCGCTCGTCTTTGTCCTCGTAGTTTTATCTTCAGTTGCTGCTGCAATGGGGGTGTTTGGCACAAAGTTTATGAACCTTTATATATACAGTGGAACTTCAAGTCAGATATTCGTCATTAATCCATTCCAAAAGAAATGACGAATATAGAATCAATTGCAAATACTTTGTGAACACCATCTTTGATACTCAAGCCTTACTGTTAGCACTTCACATCATATTTAATATACTTTTTTGATATTTTATGACATTGTTCTTCTTGAAAACTGATTTTTCATGATTTTGACTATGACTTTTGGCGACGTATATCGGGACATTATTTTGCCAATATGACGAATATAAGGGCTGCAAAATATAGATGTTTCACTGTATACTGTTTATGTGTGTATAGCACAGTATGTATACTGTAATATGTTTGCTGTATAATATATATACAGGGTGTCTTCGGACAACTTTGGAGTTTTAAATTTAAGTAATGTTGGTTTGAAAACAGAGATGTATGTGACAATATTAAAGTACTGTACAATGTCATATCTTTATTTACATGTTAGTGTGAAACGTGTGCACCATTTACAGTTCTGCAGAAAACGATATTTCTCTTCAGATCATACTGGAATTGGCATTTTTATAACTGTTGTTATTCAATAGCTTTGGATTATTGTTTATCTATCTGTTGAACACCCATTGAAGATAAAACTTAAAATAGTAGATTCACGAACAAAACAAAAACAACATCGAAGGTGGTCGTAATAGAAAATAAATTCCATTTAAACCCTCGGAGTTATTTTTCGGACTCCCTGTATAATAGATCACCATATGGTTGAATAACTTTTTATTCCTTTTTTTTTGTTTATTTGACTCAATAGTGGTTTTTAATTCATCTTTTTCATCATCGAGAGGGGGGGGGAGGCTTTTACCTTTCGTTGAGGTTTTAAGGTCCAACACAAAAAAACAAGGAGGAGAGGGGGGATAAAGTTAGTGGGCGTGAGGAAGGGCCAAAGGCACCGCCATGGCGAGTTGCGTGGGTGGACGTGTGATGGAAGGAAAGGAAACGAGTAGCAACGTTGGTTGAATGACAACTAGGCTGTGCCTCACTCAGTTCCAAGTGGAGAAGACAAAGGAAGATAGAGACGACTAGTATTGGGATGAGTAGAGAGAGGAGGAGGAGAAAATAAAGAAGAAAAAAGAGTGTGTGAGGGGGGGGAAAGAATACAATACCGTAGCAAATATGTTGGGATAGGGCACACGATCAAAACAAGGTTTGCTCTTCGGCTCAGACGAGACGAGAAAATTGAAGCTCAATGGTGTGTGGAAATAAAATAAATAACGTGAGAAATAAAATCCCCCATTGGATTTTTTGGAGGGTTTGTTTTTTTGGTCGTCGGGGGAAAGAAGGGATTTGATATGTTTGTTGGACGTAACAATTGTAGAATTGTATATTAAGCGTGGAAACGTAATACACAGTTGTGGAAATGTAATGTATTGTGGTAGAAGTGCGTTGTTTAAATCTAATTATTGAACTATACCCTCTTATAATATTTTTATACTTTTTATATTAGCTTTGCTTCTGAGTGAGTTTGTGAGTGAGCTGAGAATTGAACTATGCTGCTATCTGCAGGCGTTTAGGAGAATATACTGTAGTCCAATGTAAAAAAAAATCGGATATATATAAATAAATAAATAAATAAATAAATAAATAAATCACTCGAAAATTGGAATAACTTAAAACTAATCAAATATCGAATTACTCAACAATCGCATAAATTTAAATTCGCATAGAGTGCAGAAATAAAAAAATTGAATTTTTTTGCATTATGTATTTTTTGCGTTTTGCATTATGTATGTATGTATATATGCATGTACATACTGTATACGTATACCTGTATATGACAGTATATAAAAAGTACGCTTAATAAGTACATTGAAAAGTGATTTTTTTCAAGTATACGCTTCATATATATTTTTGCTTTATGAGAATTTAGATTTATGCAATCTTTCAGTAATGTGATATTCGATTTTTGTGCGAGTTTCAAGTAATTCCTTTTTTCGATATTTTTGGAATTTTACGATTTGATTTGCGAGATATTAGTTACATTGAACTTACAGGATTTTCGAATTTACGAGGTTCTCACTTTAGTGGTTTTCATTTTTTTTGTCTATTGCACTATACAGAATATTATTGAGTATTGAGTGGGTTTATTTTTCAAAATATATTGATACACTGATATATTGATACACTGATAATCAAAACAAACATAAATATGACAATAGGAAAATATCATGAACGTTTAATTATCATAAAATTTTCATGAACGTTTGTAGATGCCAGTATACGTTCAATTGTCAGTCTACCCACTCACAAGTGAAGCTGATATAAAGCGTATAAAAAGCATTTTAATGCACTTTTTTGTTAAACTATTTGATTAGATTTCATGTATACTAGGAACTCATTTTTATTAATCAAGTTTCGTTTATACTGTTACTTTATTTTATTTCTCGACATTGATTCAATTTTTAAACAATGGGATTTTGTTCCCATTTTTTTTTGTTATTTGTGGTTAAAATCCAAGGTTTGGGTTTACATTAATATTTAACAGCGAGTCGTCCTGTTTTCTTTTTCTATTCAAATGTAACTTTACAGTTGTTTGGTTTTTTCTTTCTTTCATATTTTTGTGGGGCTTGCGCCTTTTAACTGGATTGGAAAGAGAATATTTTCGCAGAAAGTCCAAAACAATCCATTCCAATAAAACAACTTGGCAAAACAACTGGGTTTTGTTTTTGTTTTGTTTTTTTTTCATTTGAATATCCAAATATCTAAGCGTGCCCAAAATAAACTCCCGCACAGTTTGAATCTAGAAAAATATACATCATTATTTCATAGCTTTTTCCTCGCCAAATTTGCTGAATCGTCTTTTGTTTGTTTTGTTTTTTCTTCTTCTCGTATGAAAGAAAAAATATAAGTTGAAATAGGTCACTATTAGGTTCGTTGTCCACGTTCTTCCGGAGACCAAAAGCGAGACAGATTCGATTAACATCGAAATGGTCCACACTCGGAGTGGAAACAATTCACTTAAAGGACAGATTGTGCCTCCATTGCTCTGTTTACGCCAAATAGAGAAGTTTATAAGCCTTTTTGTATATTTCATTTATCTTTATAGGGGTTTAAAATGATTCCTTAATGAGGTAAATAAACATAGAAACAACATTGTTTTTTTGTTTACATGTTTAGTTCCTGATGATTTTGGGATTCAATAAATAAATATTCATATGTTTTTGATATTTTTGATAATAATTGAAGGGCCTGGTGTAAAAGGGTGTTAAGCAACATTTTTACAATTTCAAGGAAAACGCGTTTAAAGGTCTGAACTTGCCTTGCTGTCTATGGGCTACTTCACATTTTCTTTCCCTAATGTTTTTACACATATTGTTGTTTGCTCAAAATTATGCGTATGGAAGGCGCCTAACACATTCTAGCAACATTTCTTGTCATTTTTGAGAAAAACTTTATGCAACACCCTTTTACAACAGGCCCATCAATTTTATTTAAGCTAAGTAACTATCGATATAAAGATTTGAATGTTGATTAATATATCAGCGTACTAACATGCGATTTCTATATGTCAATGTCACGAATGTTGAGCGGATACTGTG
>JAQIWH010002936.1:0-22039 GCA_034695005.1 Cryptops parisi | reverse complement strand
GAATTGATTTTTCGAAGAATTGATTTCGAAGAATTGATTTCGAAGAATTGATATTCGGAGAAAAGGTCGGATACCGTAAAAAAGATGTCATAAAACATAATTTTTGACTTCTTTTCTTTATATTTATTTTTGGACGTCTTTATCTTTATTTTGACTTTTTTTCACCTTTTACTTGTTTTTGACTTTTGTTCCTTTGACTTTGTTTCCTTCAATTGGCGGTTTAAGGAGAGTGAAATGGTTAAAGCCATGGTTCATCCATGAAATGATTCAAATCTTTAAGCTCTTCGTTTGATAGGCTCCCTGATGATACACAGAGCTGAAATTTTTAATATATACATAGTCTGTAGGACATTTTATTCTATTAAAGTTTAACGGGTCCATGTTGTGTCATTTCCGAGAAATTGACAAGTGAAGGTGGAGTTTTTCTCGTAGTGTTGCTGACGATAACAACCACATATTTAGTTTTGTGGTAAATAAACCTACATGCTATATTGCGTATAGTCCAGTATTGTATATAGTATAGTGTGTGAATTGTTGTTCGTAGTTCACTGCATATTGTTTATCTGGGCAACCGCTCATTGAGTCCATCCTAAGAAACACTTAACACAAATCAACATATTGTTTGTTTCGAATACTTTTCAAATTTGGTTTGCAAACAAAAGTACAGTACCAAGACAGGTTAAAAGGTTGTAAGAAAAAGATTTCAATTTGTTTGGTTCACTTTGCATTAAGTAAATCAAATCCTCAAATCTGTTTAAACGATTGCTGCGTTAATAAATGTACGTTTAAATGTGGGTCATTAAGAAGATGAATGTTCTTGCCCACCATAGTATCTCGATCAATAGATTAGCCATGAATTCTATAAATAAATTGGTGGAGGAACAAACTCTTCTTACCTGGTGATAAGATCTCCCACTTCGATGATTTCTTTTCCAATCTTATCGTTTTCTTGTTGCTTCCGGTGAAGATAGGACATCATGTCAGCAATTATAACTGACTTCTCTTTGACCTGAGAGCAAATTATAACATACCCAATTATCTACAAACCCATAATATTTAGCACACAAGTAAAACAAGTAAACAATTAAAAACGAGTAAAACTTAAAGAGTGGTGGGTTGAATCACAAAGACTTCAGTTTTGAAGGTTTTATGCCATTTTATTTTTCAGGATTACTTCATCAAATAACATGGCACAAAAACTTTCAAAACTGAAGTTTCAGTAACTCGATCCACCATTGACAACCAATTTTCATTCAAAACTTTGTTTTAAAAGCGCATTTTCAGGATGATAGTTTTGGCGATAGTTACTGTCATCACAGCGACTATCGCCACAGTTATCTTCGTGTAAAGATGTCTAATGTCAAATTTAATAATTAATTTTGAATGTTTTCTACAATTAAAACACATTTCAATAATATTTTGGATATACTGTATATGAAGCCTCATTTACACGAAGCTAGTTGTCTCTTGTCATGACAGCGCTGCTATCCGCGCCAAAACTATCATCGTGTAAAAGCGCCTTAAGGATCGGAACTGTCACCATATAAAGAGTGGTATTTTACTTGATATTCCAATTGAATACGTCCTCTTCGAAAAATACAAAAATCTTCCCATATTTCACTGGTCGGAATGACATCGGGTTTGTGGTTGACGTCGTCTAATTCTTTCATAGCTAGGTTTTGTGCGTTGTCCATTTGACTGAGCATAGCTGTGCCAAACGGTCCTGGTCCGTATGGATTGTCCACTTTGACTGTGGATTGTTGACATGGATGGCATCTGACGTCTCTCTGGTATCTGTAATCGTAAGCTGCACGTATTATTATCAATTTTGATATAAAACAAACACCGTTTTGAATCGCCATTTTACTTAGGTCGTCTTCGTAACAGCTTTTGCAAAACCTCGTGTATAGCTGGCGGTGCGTCGCCAAATTCGCGCTTGAAATACTTGTCCTGTAATTTTTCTTCGACGACGACATTGTCGTAAGCTTCGTGCGCAGTTTGAAGAGCCTTTTGAATTTCAGCAACTTCTTTAACTGTCTGTTTCTGCAGTCACGAAAAGATATATACCAGTTATATACAGACAAAGACAACTAACTCTTGGTTCTTGAACAAGGTTCCGTTTCAAGCACTTTCCAAAAACGTTCCAGGAGCTTTCCAAGAATGTTTTACGTTATGTTGTTGCATCATACATACAACAAACACATAACTTGTATATATTGGTTAAATGGTAGTATGTAATTTTATACCTTTTTTTGCTTAAGAGAATCTTGCACGTTGCGAAGAAATCGGTGTTGTTCGTTAATTTCTTCTTCGACCGCTAACATCAAATTGAGTCGTAGTAATTTAAGTTCTTCTTGGTACACGGCCATCTGCGTATCGAGTCTTGATTGAAACAGTTCTTCGATTGCAACGTCAAAGGCTTCAGCGATTTCCTAATGAATCCGATTCATTTTAAAGCATTTATTACGATTATCGATTCAAGAAACTGTTTCGTTTCAATAATGACGTTTAATTTTTAAAAAAACGGTCTAACAATTTTTTACCTGGACGTTAGTTTTTGCTCTTTGGAACTCGGCTTCCAATTGCTTTCTTAGTTTATCACGTTCTTCGTTCAAATCTCGTACCTGTAATTCGTATTTGCCATACTCAGCTTTTTCATCTGGGTTCCATTGTTCTTCAGTTTTATACGATGCAAATGGTGGAACTGGAATATCCTAAAATATTAAAAAACATAAAGACATGTTTGTGTTTATCAACTACATAGAGTTCCGAGAGTTCCTTATGCTTGCGGTGACACATTAGTGTAATGCAGTGTATTGTATAACAACAATGGAAAATGATAGAGCTTCTAAGCACTTGCTGTGACACATCAGTGTAATGTAGAGTATTGTATAACACAACAATGGAAATGATAGAGCTTATAAACACTTGCTGTGCCACATCAGTGTAACGCAGTGGTGTGTATACAATACACTGCATTACACTGATGTGTCACAGCAAGTGTTTAAAAGCTCTATTGTTATTTCAGTTGGATAAACATAATTGCGATACTGGTTATCGTACCTTTTTGAATATCTCGTCTTCTCTTCTCACTTGCAACACACCACCCATCATTTTGTCTAACGCTCGTAATCGAAAGTCATCAGCCTTTCCCGAACAAGAAAAACGTTTTTTTTTGTATACTGTAATTTAGAAATAAATCATTACGGTCGTTGTGGAAAGTCACCTGTTTTCTGCGTCGCATCTCATCTTCTTCAGCTTGCTTCCGAGCCATTTTCGCTCGTTCTTCTGGCGAGTAATATTTTTCCGCTTTGATCTAACCGTTTCAAGTACAGTACATAATATTAAATATGGCAAAAATAATTTAAAGAATGGATATCGTTACGTTTGATGATCACGATACCTCCGAGTCGTGCACTATGAGACATTCTTCTGGGTTTTCTTCCGTCGACCACGACGGTGACCAGATACTCATTGTCGACTGAGTTAAATCGGTTTTGATGTCGTCCATGATCTGTTGCATACGACTGTTGCGCTCGGTCACTTTAGTAATGGCCAATTCCTTTTTCTGATATGTTTCTTCGAATTTTCGGTTAAAATTTTCTTTGAGTCGGTATATTGCATCCTAAAATGAAATAGTACGTTGATGTAGAGTGTTCCTAAAAAGTTAAGTCAAATTTTGACCACCAATGCTACACATCAAAACAAAACAAACAACCCATATAAACATAGTTCAGCCTACTTCATATAGCCTACTGCATTTGTCAACGCATTTCTGTGTTTCTGTTATCGTTATACATACTTGCAAAAGGACAATTTGTCGATGTTTTTGATCTTTGGTAAACAATTCGAATTGACTATAAAACAATGGACTATCTCCTCCAAATTCCATGACTTGGCTCCCCAAATGAATTTTAAGCAGCTCACGATCAGCTGTCTGTCATAGCAGAATTAATAAAAACAAAATTATGAGATTAATTTTAAGTTATTTTAACCATAATTGAATTCACATCAGTAATAGGCAACTCTCGGTTTTCGAACTACTATACAGTAGTTCCGTGCAAGAAATCGTTTGTTATTAGTTTTGTTCATCGTGTATCTTGATCACTTTTAACATAGTGTTGTATATGTTAACAGCTATTTTATAGCATTCTAATCATGTACTACAACATCGAATAATCTATACAAGACGTTTTATTATACGATGTATATGTATTTTGTTTTATATACACAATACATAACGTAAATTAAAATAATTTAAAATAATAAAATAATTTTAAAAAAAAGGTTCATTATAACGCAATGACGTCAGTAGGGTTGGTTTCACCCAGTACAGTAATTCATGGTGTCAACCATTTATCAGTAGTTATAAAAATATTATTCGAAACGATATGCGCTAACGTGCAAGTGCATTAGAAGGGTTCAACACATGTAACATTCCTTTGGTGACACCAGATATTTTTGCTACAATGTTATTACAGAAGTCAGGAATATAGTCCAGTTCATTATATTTAATCACCGATTTATCATGAAGTTAATTTAGTTTCTCAAGTAAACACTCTAGCTTTCCTGTATAACACAGCGAATAACTACAACTTTGTAGCGCTTTCCCGCCGAACACAGCGTATTGCTACAGCTTTTGAAGGCTTTCCAGCATAACACTGCGCAAAGTTAAAGCTAACTGACGAATACTGAAGTAAATAAAACTTCACAGCATGAAATTTTAACCTTGTAGATTTACATTATTGATAGCGTACATTTAAGCTGGGCTTACGAAAAATATTTGAGTGGTTATAATTATAACTTATAGAAATATTTTATGAAAATTAATAAATTTCTGCTAAAACACTGCACAAATAATTTATAAACAGTCATTTTGGTGTCAACCCCTCTGATGGTGTCAACCGGAGCTGTCCGCATCTCACTAGTGACGTCACTGGTATAGCTTATGTTTTTTTTTGTGTGTGTGTGTGTTTGTTTTTAATGTTAATAAATTGAACGCTTGTAAACCGAGAGTTGCCTGTAATGTGAAATTTTCGTCCAGTTACCGGATCTCCTGCCATTGCTCCATGTGGCTGTCAAGACGGTAGAAAAAAAATCAGTCACTTTACAATCATGTTCCTTAAATATACAAAAAAATTCATTGCGAAATTGGATACAATGTATTTGACTCACCATCCATTTTTTACGTTCGGCTAGTCCCGCTTTGACTAACCGTCGATGCTCCTCCATTTGGATTTGTCTTTGAAGCTTCACTTCTTCGAGTTTCTTCAGTTCTTCTTGCGAACGAATACGCAAAGGGAAATTGATGACCGTGACGTCTTTTAAAAAACCCTAAAGTAACAACCCAAACATCGAAACGCGCCATTCGCTTTTGCAGTATGACTCGATGGCCGAAAAAAGGTTTATATACTTTGATAGATTTTCCTTTGGTACTCATTGCATCCCAACATTCTTCCTTGATCATGTTCCACAGGGACTTGTTCAATAAGTTGTCTTGAATCGTGGAATCTCGTATCTGCAATTGTGTACTCCGTCTTTACAGGGTGTTCTACAAGGTCTAATCAAATTTTACTATGCATCAAAACAAAGCAAATGACTCATATAAACATGGGTTTGCCAATGCTTTCCTTTTGATGTAACCCAGGGTGAAATCATGTAATTGCATAGGCCTATTTATAATGATAATAATTACCCAGATCTGTTGGTAAGTGTCATAAAAGCTTTTTTGTAGTATCTTGTCACTAGATGGAGCTAGTTGGTTGGTGGGTTGTATGCACAAAGTACAAATATGTTAATTTTGTATATGAAGCTAAAGTTTATTATTACTAACTCAAAACCTTCTATCTGATGCTCCCGTGCTACAGCACGGATTTGCTTATAATTGTCTCATAATCTTTCTTATATGCAAATACATTTTCAGATCCATGTTATATGGACTTTTTGGTTTGTTTTGATGAGTATCATCTGTGGTTAAAATTTTGACTAGACCTTTTAGAAACACCTTGTAGATATCTGAATCACCGAATATCCATTCGAATAACACCTACTGTGTGTTGCATTATAAAATGGCGTACCTGTTTTAGAATCGTTTCGTGGTTTTCTTTTAGTTCCCGTTGCCTATCCCAATCGAGATCGAACTCTTGTCTTGGAATTTGTTCCGTTTTTGGTAACAGGTCGTTTTCAACAAGAAGTCGTGCTACCTGAAAGAATGTACATAATATGTTGAAACTGGAAAAAAATCCTCGATTTATGCGAGTTTATTTTTCATGTGGTTTGACTATACAGGGCGAATCAAAAGTTTTGGTTGCATGAGAAAACTCAATTATTACAATGAAAATGTTGACTTTGGGATATAATAACACCTCGATAAAACTCTTTACAGGTACAGGGTTTCAATTGACCTTAGAATAAAATGTGAAGGTCATCACATTGTCACCTTGGAAAACAATGAGTCGTAAGTACTAAGTCATATTTAGAAAGTTGTAGCCAATGGTTCCTTTAGTCATAATCCTTTTGTTTAATTTATTTTCAACAATCCAACAGAAATAAAAAATAAACAGAACACCTAAAAGCTTTCAGCATAGCCTCAGTGTATGGCAGTGTAGTGTAGACATCAATTTGTTGTTACAGGGGAATCCGTTTATTGTGATTATTTTGAAACCAGTGCTTTTTTATAATAATAAACAGAACAGCTGATAGCATTAAACAGTGGAAATAAATGATTAAACAGTGTCTTGATAATCAAACAAAAGCCGATTGATAACATTAAATTTCAATAGCATTAAAAAAATATTATCCGTGATTATAATAACCGGATTCCACTGTATATCGACCCAAGTCAGCATTTCCATTATGATAGCCATTTAAGTATTCTTATGAAACCATATTTTCACTCACCCTGTATATTAAAGAAAAATCTTCCCATATTCTCGTTATATGGGTTGATATGATTTTGTATCGTGGTGCACCAATGACTCAATTTTTTGCCAATTTATCGAAATTTCGATTTATGCGTATTTTTTATTTATAGAACAAGACTGTCGCATTAAACTCAACAATTTCTTGTATTTGACAAAGCTCGCTGTTTTTTGAATTGAAATACCTCGTAACCGAGTGACTTCACTTTTTTCTTCAGTTCCGTTCGTTCCCAAGCTGTCGCTTCGGCATCTAGCTTTTCTTTCTAAATTACCACAAAACAAAAATGTGCGAACATGATTTTCTTATACACAATTACTTGTTAACCAGATTTTTTGTTTATTATTTAATATAATCGAGAAGTTGGGTGAGAGTGACGGGGTAACTAAAGAACATGTAGTTTTTAGAAAAAGGGCAAAAAATTCTGGCAACTTCAAATTTAAAATTAAACAAAAAAACTCTGTTAACTGTATATTTAAAGAAAATGAACAAGTTTTGCAGCAAAAAAAAAGTTCAACTTTTGTTGACAGGCCTCAAGTTACAGACTGATTAAAAAAATGCAATTACGCCGTTATTCCAAGAATCAATATCTTTTCCATTGTTTTGGAAGTGAAACGAGCGAGTGAAACAACTAGGAATTGGGGAGCGACAAATAATAAAGAAATTAGTACAAAATATTTAGCCTTACAATAGTCGTCGTTTCGTATTATCCACGCGTTTTGTTACTCCAAAAAGCCCGAAAGACAATCCAATATGCTACAGACTGGTCTAAAACGATTCAATATATGCACTTTAAAAAAATAACAATGTAAGTAGATTTACACCGTTTTTCCACCCAACTGCTCAAATTATAAATACAATTACCATGGCCAGTTTGCTTTCGAGCCAAGTTGAATCAAAATCAGGCATTTCGAGCACTTCAGCAGACATTTGCGTTATGTCTCTGTTGCGCACTTTCGATGAATCCGAACTATCCAATGACACTTCGGATTCTTCTACGACCGATGCAGACACGTCCTTTTGATATTATTATTATTATTATTATTTTGTTTTTTAGAACAAAAAATAGTTAAAAATGCACTTAATGCGTTTAAATTTAAAATCAAATGTAATTATGATGAATGATATTTACTCGATCTTCAGTGAGCAACACAGCTACTGTGTATGCAGGTTTGAGACGCGCTGCCATGTTTTCCCGCGTACATTCCGGTAATTCTTTGAAAGTCGTGGATTTGGCTCCTTTGGTACTAGTTTCCGGCTTAGCAGTGCTGTACAAGTGGGTAATTTGACGAAAATCTATTTTGTATTCTTTATAACCCAAATAATAGTAAATAGAGTACAGTATTTAGAACTTACTTCCATGCATACAGCACTACAAAACCCCCAGCAGTGACAACCAAGATGTGACGCCCGGCTCTGGATAATGAAACCTTTCGTTGATTCATTTGACCAAGAAAGTGATCGCAATGTGTAGCTATAATCGTATCCTATAGCAGAATTACGAGAAGGAGTTTTACAAAGAGTATATAACTATACGCGGTCGAGGTAGCCATTTAGAATGGTGAAAATGTCCAAATGAATAGACATTTGGACTCTGTTTAACACTAATCATCTCTATGAGTGTAGATGGAATACGAGCTTGATGTATATATAAAATAACTTTTGGTACTTTGGGGTTAGACGTCCTACCTCGCTTGTTTGCATTGTACTTGTACTTCAATTATGGGTTTAGAGACTATAATGACATTTTTTGTCAAACATGAAGAATTTTCGAGTGTGTAAAGTGCAATTTTACCTCTCTAACACATAATTTTGAGCAAAACAACAATGTGTGCAAAGATATTAGTGCAAGAAGTGCATAATAACTCATAGACAGCAAGGGAAGTTCAGATCTTTGACTACACGTACCGCATGCACTTTTTTCATTCTTATTGGTTTCAATTATTGCCCTCGACCCTTTCTTTTGTCTTTTTAAATTTGTGTTAGAATCACCCTGTAGAAAGTGAATGAAGAGGGAAGTTCTGTGAATTTTGCACAAAACCGACACTTTTTAGGGTAAAAATGCCGTTCTTGCAACGAGTTTCTAATAACGAGGGATGTTCCTGCACCAATTGAGCCATCTGAAGCCAAAGGGAACTAACTACAGATTTTCGTGTTTGGTTATTATTGGTCTAACATAACATAACACCAGCCTAGATTTCACTGATCTTGAGAACTAACATCCATTGTTCACGTGAAAGTCGTGTAAGACAAAAAATAGCTTATGGCTGAGCATAGGTTATAATGCTTAATTCTTATTTTTCGAATTTTCTCAAAATATGAAAAAAATGTTGGTTAGTTCCCTTTGCCTTCAGACGGCTCAATTAAGCTCGTTTTATGAGGCTAATCTGTATATGTCTGGTTTAAAAAAAAATATACCATTTTGTTGGTGAATCGACCAATTAGCAATCCATCAGCTCCCAATGTCACAAGCTGACCATTAGCGAGATTGGTTGTCAGAATCATTTGCGATAACTCGTGGTAGCTTTTATTAATCTGTCCTATTTGGATGGGCGTTTTTCTCGATATTGAAAATGGTTGTTGAATGGTTGGCACGTCCGACGTTCCTGCAACCTGACGTAACAGAAAAGAAAAGGTTTTATCAATCCAACTGTGACATATCCAATAACCAATTAACACATCCATATACGCAACACTAACTTGACTGGCTCTCTGATCCAATAATGAAAAACGTAAAATCGACTTCTGATCCGGAATCGTAGCGAAGAAGTAGTTTTCAACATTGTCAGGAGCAAAACTGCTGTGTTCATAAGGCGATGTCCACAGTCTAATTGATGTTTGTTCGTTCAACGTTCCTTCGATTGTCGTGATATTTCTTGCCGTCGCTAAAACAAACAAACAATCCAACAGGCATATGAAACAGAAGATCAAAATGTCTCAACGTGAAATAAAAATATATAAACAACAGTGAAATATTTCTAGTTCACAACACTATTCTTACCAGCTAATAGTGTTTTTGGCAGTTGCACCGTTGTAAATAGTGAAGATGGACTCTTGTCGGCTTGGCGGCTAAGTGGTTTATCTGGTTTTGTCAACTTACTTAAGAACACAAAACTGATCATTCCATTTTTATTCATCCATGAATCCATATCGATGACCGGTGTATCAATATCTGAAAGTAGTGAAGTTATATTTCTGAAACTTTAACACCAGTCGTACCTTGAAAATGCCAGTAAGAAAGTAATGTATTCCAGAAAGAAATGAAATGTACGTACTAGTGTATCCAAAGATAGAAAAATTCGCACTCGGACGACCACTAAGAAAAAATATTTTCTTTCCGCAATGAATGTACATGATGTAACCGCTATTGTCAAATCTAGCCAAAAGATGAAAGTAACCAATGGTTAACATTGTGGCAGTGGTTTATATTGGTTTACCAATGGTTTATCAATGTTTTTCATGGATTTACCATGAAAAAACCAATGAGTCACATTCCTTTACCAATAGTTTAAAATTGGTCCGTTGTCATACCAATGTAGACCATTGGTAAAACGATACAAACCGTTGGTTTATCAGTGTTTAATTGTGCATGCACGCATGTTTTCGAGACATTCCGCAATATAGAGTTACAAAGAACAAGAAGTCGCTTACTTGATAGCATGGATCGGTCCTTTATCCAGGGAGGCGACGTGAATCATTCGTGGGTTTGGATATTTGGAATATTCCATAATGAAAATTACGCCAGTGGTGGATCCAACTACGGCGCCATACCACATCGGACTGCAGACCAAACATTTGCAAGGCAAGGGCAGTTTGAGGGAAGCCAAGACTTGCCTATCGTCGAATTTCAGCGTGTGCAGCGTGTTGTTGTCATCTAAAGCCTAAACCCATTAAATTTCACGTTTAACATGCTATATACATTGTGAAATACTATTGAATTATTTGTTGAAATATTATTATTATTATTATTATTATTATTATTATTATTATTATTATTATTATTATTCCAAATACCACTATGTATTTATTCCACGGCGGAAGGAAATCTGCTGCTATCATTTTGTGAGAGGTACGGAAAAGGACGGTGAGTATAAGTTTATCTAGAGAAACTGGGTAGATACGAATTGAACCCTGTAAATAAATGAAATTTCACTTAATTTGTGTGCATTGATAAATGTTATTTTATATTACTTTATATTATAGTTGGGTTATCTAAGTACTAAAAAATTGTGAAAACGATGTTTTTACGTATGGTTTGTCCCCATAGGGTTGCATAAACTATTCTGGTTAGTTCATAGTGACGTGTAACTCTTTCTAATTGGTGCAGAAATATAATTCTTAGTCTACATCATAAACTTAGTGGCTTCATTTTATGCATGCTTCATTAACTCAGAAACTGTAAAAAGTGATTTAGTTCACTATGGCTTAACACTATCTATTTACAGTTGAACTTACACTTTGAGCGCCGATGATTAATTTCTTGTGACTCAAAGGAAATTTCAGTCTTATGATCGCGCTATGGATCTTCGCATATTGAACAACCGTCATTGGAGTTGTCACCATTTGTAGTTTTAGCAAAATTCCTTCCTGCGTACATTAAAAAAAACATAACAATATCTGACCACTTGTAACAATTTCAACCCATATTATGTGGTCCATTTTTTTTGGACATTCTACTTTTTGGCGATTTTTCCTTTTTGGCTAGAGGATTCCAGGGATGCGTCTTTCGACATAAAACATTGGTATTTAGCACCATCGATAGTGTATCACGTGATGATACATCTAAACAATACTATGAGTTAGTTGTCATCACGTGACACGCTTCGTTGGCGCTACATATCAATGTTCAATGTCGAAGTAGGCAATCCAGAACCCAACCCGTCGAATGAGCGGACCCTATTGTATTTAAATCAACAACAAACAAACAAACAAACAAACATGAACATTACTTTGGTTCCAACAAACAAAAATTGACGATGTAGTGCCATTGATGTGATTGGCAATTCATCCGGCATATCCTGCACGAGTTTGACAAATTCGCTATCCACCCATGCTAATTTCAATTCGTGTTTTTCGGAATCAACCTGTTATAAATTATCTTTTTCAGTCGATGATTGTTTTTTTTTTCAATAATAATTTAAATCCTATTAATTGTATAGAGTGTAAATAATACCTTCCAGATCTCCCCCGAAGATGTTCCAATTAATATATCTCCGTGTGGTAGCCAACAGTGAGCAGTTGGTTGGGTGTACAAATCACTGGACCCATTTTCTAAATACTACAATAATATTAATAATAATTAATATTTCAAACGATTAACTTTATCATTAAAAAATAATAATAATAATAATATTCATGGCAATCTTACTTTGCGCGTGTATTTGTCTGGAGGATCGAAACCAAATGTTGGTAATTTCAACTGAAGATACAACGATTCCTTTGCAGCTGGTTGTTTGATTTCGGTGCGTTTGATTTTAACATCTCTAATAACGATTAGCGATTGTGAAATATCGATTGGCAGATCAATTTATTTGTTTTTTTTAAAAACAAAATTATTACATCGGAGTTATAATGAAACCCTTGTTATAATGGTAAATATCCCATATGGTGATGGTGTGATTTTTCATGGTGCACAGTTGGTGCGCATTGCAAGGATTGAACGAGAAATCGGTTTGAACCGATTCTCCAACATGAACCATACACATCTTTTCTTGAGTGGTCCATTTCCTATTGAATCAGTTACAAGAAAATAGTTATGCGATTTCCAATGCTTCATAGCATAGTGATCGCATAGTGATAACATTATTTAACGTTAATCAATTAATTAAATTAATTGATGTTTGTTACCAAATCGTAATCTTGAAATCAGGAGCTCCTGACAAAGATGCGAGATGATCTTCCCACGAAAATGCGATGCTTTTGATTTCCAATTCTGCTCCACCTTATAATCAATACCACACACAAAAAAAAAGTTTAAAAATTTTAAACATATTTTAATAAATAATATACAATTATACACATTTTTGCAAGAAACTACAAAACTAACCTGTCAATTCACAAACTTGCTCAAAATTCGGATACTGAATGAGATAGATGATTGGCGATACTGATATCTCGCTATATGCAAACAAGTGTTCCACACAATTGGCTTTGAAAGCTTGAAGTCCTTTGATCAACAACATTCTATTATAATTATCGATAATTTGATTTTGGGTATATCGATGTCTTGTTAAAAGAAAATAACCTGTTCCTGGGCACGAAAAGTTTCCTTGGTATTCATTGTTCTCCAACTGGATGAAGACGACGTGGTTTCCACAAACAAAGCAATAGACTTCATTGGTGATGAAATCAATTGTTTTACTGTCCCATCCATAGATCCAGCTTAAATAACAAGTAATATAATTGTATGAAAATTCAATTGGCAGTAGATGTTTATGATAATATACTGTACTAGTAAAAAAAACCGTCAATTAACGGACACGTATCTAGCCTGGGCTAGTTAAAAAGTCTGTTGAATGCTCTCTACTCTATTTACTTTGAAAATACTAACTTTTAAACTTCGCGCTGTTCACTCTCATTGGGTGGTGCTCTGAGCCAATGAGGTATGTAATTGGGTATTGGCCACAACATAGCAAATTTTTATAGATTTAGCTATAATAATTTTTAATTATTATAAATTAAGGTAAGATTTTGTTTTTAATTTTTTTTCCTTAATTTTTTCATTAAATTATTATAGGTAATATAGACCAATGTACCAAAAATTGCACACAGTGTGAGAACCGCAGAATCGGAAAACAGCATCAATGTAACTAAAAAAATCGCACAATGCGAATAAGAAATCTAAAATGGAATTAATTATAATAACTCGCAAAAATCAAAGATCGCGTTAATCTAAATTCGCATAAATTAAAATTTGCATAAATCAAAACTTGCAGAAATCGAAAATGGAATCAGTTAATTAGGGAAAAAGACATGATGTACGGTATGCGTTTTATTGCAATACATAGTTTAGGTGCACAATAAGCAAAGTTGCGTGATACTATATGAATAATAACGCAATAAAATTTTTTCATTTTTTAAATATAGTATTACAAGAGTAGACGAACATTAAATAACAAGAGTTCACTATTAATAAAAGATTTTTTTTACTTGGTTTTCAGGTTTCCTGCAAATGCATAAATGCTTATTTTTTCCAAACTCATGTTTGGTTTCTTTAAAAGGCAAACAGGTAAACAGCATAGTTTCAGTTGTCACAGCAACCGCGTCGTTTTCGTTGCTTAGCAACGAAAAATCGAAAAGCCAAAAGAACAACTCGTTATAAAATCTCCGTTTTAATAACACCCATATATGACGTCATTGATTAGCGTTAAAAACAAAATTTTTAGTAGTCTATTAAATTATCGTATAAAACGTAATCCACCAAAAAAATAATTTTGAAGATCAAACACGAACCACAAAAAACTTGCATTTTTAACTAATTTTTATTTTTTGGAAATCAGATAATTACATTTGACTTTTATATTATACATAATGTTTTTAACCATTAGGTATTTGATTACACGCCAACTTTTACTTTATTAAATATTTTTAAACTAATTACAAATACTTATTTATTTATTCTTTAGGTACTTCTACTTTAACATTGGTGTAAGTTGAGTAAAATATTTTAAAGCGACACTAGTATACAGTATAACCAAGGCTAATAATATACTAAGTATATAATTATATTATAAGTATATTATTAGCCATGGTATAACTATAATTTAGAGTAGACCGTGCTGTAGCACGGGCATGAGCGACACGTCTTGCTGTTGAGAGCGTCACCAGATGGGCGGAACTAAATCGTTTATAAATTTCATGACGTCTTGAGAACGTCACCCGGTGGGCGGGGCTAAAGCGTTCATTACTAGTTCTACACCACACACGGAAATTATTCATATTATTCTACATTTCAACATTTTGGAAATCGTGAGGAGGTGCAAAGTTTCGTTTTTATTTTAAGGGATCTGACAAATTTCAGGTGTAAATTCCAGGTTTTAGAGTTGGCAACACTGCTTTTTCCGGCTTTCAATTTCCTTCAACGCATGCGCTCGTTTGACGTCTGCTAACTTCCATCTCAGCTCGCGCATTGGAATCCTTTCACCACCTTGCTAATTTTGAAACTGCCATAGAACAGCAAACCAACAATGGCAGGTATGGCGATTTAACTAAAAACCAAAATATACACACACACACAAAAAAACAACAGCAAGCTCGTGCTGGTCGTTGGTCCCCCCCATACGTTGCCATTTTCTCCCCTTCATTCACCAACGAAAACAAGAAAACGATGTTGCGAGGGTCTCGTTTCTCGTCAATGTGCATGAAGCAAGCGCTACAAGAAGTCCAGCATTTATCCCTCTCCTCCTCCTCCTCTTCCACTGCTCATCATTTTGTTCTGCGAACGCCATGCAAACTCCCTTGCCACACTTCCTTTTCAACCTCGTCATCGAAGGCTTCTTCGTCTAAGTTGGCTTGCACTTGGTACCGACTTCGTTCGTTGGTCGACGACAACGTTGCGGTGTTGGGGCGTTTGTTAGCTCGCCAGTGCGAGTTCGTAGCGGCGTACCGGTTCAGCAGGGCCAACCTCTTCCATCGTCTGCAACAGCAGCAGCAGAAGAGGAGAAACAACGGCATGGCTGCTGCTGCTACGTCGATGGGTAGGCGTCTGTACAAACAGAAAAGACCCCTCGGCTTACTCGTGGGGGCCGTTCTATTCAACTGGGAAGAGGAGCAGATCACCGATGATGAAATGGAGATGTAAGTAGAGTTGTGGACAGTTGACAATAACAGTAGAGTCCTCTCTAGTCCGACACGTCCAATAATCCGGCATACGAAACTGTCTTTAAACGCAAATTGGATTTGATAACTAACTGCTGCTGTAAATAGATTTTTATCTGTGTTTTCATATTTTGTGAAATACTACTTTTATACTACCCTGTATTGTGTGGTTAGTTTTTACTAAGTTGGTGAATTGATAAACAGTGACTTGTTCACAAAATCCAGGAATTCGACAAGCTGCAGTAATCCGACACCCACCTGTCTGGTATACGTCGGATTAAAGAGATTCTACTGTACTGTACTAAAAATTTGCGTAGTAAACTGATCTGGTGTTGACCATTGGAGTTGATGATTATATATTATACAGTACATTGAAAATGAAAATTTGTATTCGAAAGTTATAAGTAGGAAAAAAGTAAGGTTTGTAGAAATATAAGAAAACAGAACTGTTAATAGAGAGAAATTGGTGGAGAATTGGAGATTTAAAGTAAAAGTGATGGTAGAACATGTACTCGGATGTTTCTTTATCATCATCCGCATTCAAGTTCACTTGATTTTTAATGTTCACAGATGGTTGCGTTTCCCCAGTGGTGTAGTCGTACAAATTAATACGAGGTGTACAGAAGTAGGATGTGAAAAAGTAGATCCATCTTTAATCGGTTGATTTATTTTAATAGACCTGTCTTAATAAGTTGGGTACACTTTTATTTTAGGTTGGTGGGTGAAGTTTAGGTGAAAATATCGTTAAGATAAATAATGAGAATATTTTAATGTTTTATTTCCTAACTAACTTAATCTGGTATCTACACCCATAGACACTGGGTTAGGTTGTTGTTTGGTAAAAACAACATTGAACTATTCTATTTATCTCAGCGGTGTTTTTCCTAAACTCCGCCCACCAGCCTAAAGTAAATTCATTCAATAAAATTTAGAGTTGCATAGTTGATGCCTCATGAAATGCCAAGTGGCAATGAAGGAGCTAAATAAAGTTAATCAGTTGAATAGCATTTTGTTATGATCATGTGATCAGTTGGTAGTGAGCACATGCTAAGTGCATGATTGTCATAAGGTGAAACAACTTTTATAAATAGGTAAATGTTAACAGCTCTTACAATGGTTTATCATCTTGTTAACTGTTTTCAAAAACCTAAATTATAGTTTAAATAACACTTCCAATATAACACTTATGTCCAAAAATTATGGTATACATTTAGCGGAGTGGTTTTTGTTTTTTTTTGTCTCAAATTATGGTCTACGTTTTGCATGCATAGTTTATGGTTTAGGCTACGTTTTTCAACTTAATAAAACTATACAAATTTATTTAGATGTTTGTTGACATAAACTTGATTGTTATGTTATGATTTGTTACATGCATCTTGGCTACGCATAATGGATACCGGTAAGGGTCCTTCATGGTGAATGTTGGTTGTCAAGCTTTTGCTGTAGCAATATTTTATTTTGCTGATCCAGCTGTCAATTGTTTTTCATTCACTGTCTACTACGTGATGCGCAATTTTCTGAAGCCACATGTTCGTTATTGCAGTGACAACCACTGGGTTGTCAATTTGAATAGCGTGCATTTTGACATGACATGACGCTATCTTCAAAACAAACAATCGCGACTACTTCCGTCAACTAATGTACATATCAGAAAGAACACTAACTACGTTCAGATTGCAATAAATCATTTATTATTTCCTACAACCGCCCATGATCGGACAAAAGCTTTACGTGAAATGTGCACCATAATTTGGGATGGTAATGCCTATTAATAAATTTTAATAGGAAGTTAATAAATGAAATTAGCAGTCCTCCAGAACGAATTCATTCATTGGAGCGGTGCTTAAACCATTTTTCATTGGTTGATGATGATAGGTGTGCTTGCGATTTCTTGGAGGTTGAACGAATTTTGGGCAGACGTGGACCCAACTTGAAGGCGTACAATTGCGCACCTTCGAGGGACAGCATGGCCAATTGGGAACTCATCATCAACAAGGACCATTTGAAAGTTTGGCGAAAACCTGTGAAAAACTCAAATCTTTACGAATACAAAGGTGATTTGCTTTGATCTTTAAATTTGTGAAAAAAAATTTTTATTAAATTTTTTTTTTATTACAAAATTTTTTGTTCTTTTTGATCAGTGTTCGGAACCTTCTTCGACATACCAGCCAGAGCATTTTTCCGCGTGCAAGTGGACACGGAGTATCGCAAGAAGTGGGACAGCTTGGTCATCCGACTCGACGTGATCGACAGGCTCAGGAACTTGAAAAAGAAATCCATTTCCGAAGTGGTTCACTGGATCATGCACTACCCTGTAAATAGACTGGGCCCTAGTTTGTAGACAGGATGTTGAAGGCGTAGTCAAATTTATACCGCATCAAAACATTTCATGTAAACATGGGTGTGGAGATGCATACTCATTTGCTTATTTATGGTGATTGAGTTCCTTCATGCGACTTCACCCTGCGTTATCTCAAAAGGAAAGCATTTCCGGACCCATGTTTATATGGGCTGTTGGCTTTGTTTTGGGTGCATAGACTCTGTAGTTAAAAATTTGACTAGACGTTCAGTAACACCCTGTATTGCTTGAAGACTTGTTTGGAAAATTTGTAACTTGGAATTCTGGTTTCAGTACCCCATGTACAGTCGAGATTATGTTTATGTGAGACGCTACATGGTACGTATTGCTTGGCGAAGTTAGTTTTCTTGAGTTTTGGTCGTTTAATTAGCGGATCGTCTATAATTATTTTTATTACGTTTTTTAAATCGTAGATAGACCGAGAGAAGAATTTGATGCTGATGTTGTCGAGGTCGACGGATCATCCCGCTGCTCCCACGGACAAAAGCTACGTGCGCGTGACTGCGTACCGCTCTCAGATGGTGATTCGTCCCCACAACAACTTTGATGAGGCAAGGATCGAATAGTGCGAAAACTCTATTTTCATCTTTAGTTGCACGTAATCGAGACACACTGTATGATGGATATTTCAGAACGGTATGGATTACGTTCTCACTTACTTCGATGACCCGCAAGCTATCTTTCCAACTCCTGCGTACAATTGGATGGCTTCTTCTGGTAAGTGGCGCCGCCAATGAATGAAAAATTGAATTCTTTGTTGTTGAGAAAATACAAAAATGTTTTTTTTCGATACACTCGAGTGGTCTGTTTAAAACGAAACGATCGCTTGTTTGCATAGCTTATTTTATAGCCTATGAGATATTTCTTTTATATCTATCGTCTTGTTGAATGTGGGAGGTGTTTTATTTGAAAATTTTATTGTGTCACTTGTGTCATCTCGGAAGGGAAGCATTTCCGAACGAATTTTTTGCTTTGTTTTGATTATAGACTTTTTTTAGGAACACCCTGTAGTTGTAGTGCCAACAGGAATTTACTATAGATCATATAAATTCATAGCAACATGAAATAATGGGGTGATGATAATTTAGTTTCTTTATGTGATGATGATGATGATTCCATTTACGTGCAGTAATTACAGTGTATCTATCTATATGGTATGATTATGTACAATGTATGAGATGTTTATTTGGTAAAAGAATTTTTAACATTTTTGATTATCCAACTTAATTTCAGCCCTGCACAGGTAGGTGGTACAACCTACTAGAGATTAGTATCTCCTCCTATTTATTAGTTGGCTTTTAACATTAAAAGCGTAAGCAAGATTAATCAGGTGCATTGTTTGAATGGTGTGGTATTTAATTTAGTCTGGTATTTGCGTCATTTTACTTTGTTTTTTTTATCGTTTTATTAATATTTCATATTTTATATAGGAGTGCCAGACTTTGTAAACAAGCTGCATGCGGCCGCGAAAAATTCAATCAGCGAAGAAATTCCAACGGTTCCCAAACCAGTGCCGGACGATTCGGGAGCCTTCCGTCGAAGCAAATGGAAAACCTTGCAGCAGATTTTCGCTTGATTCATCGAACGTCGCGGAAGAATAATTATTCGTTCGTCCCCCTCCCCGATAAAAATTAAAAACGAAAAATCAAATCGGCATATTTAAAGAAGCACTTTTACTTAAAATCCCAAAGATTATGAATTTTTATTTTCCCCATTGTCGTTCATCTTTTTTTGTTTTGTTTGTTTTAAAGCGTTGAAATTGCTAGTAGTCAACATTGTTTTTGTTTTGGAGTGATGGAAGAAATTCGCCCCCATGAAGTAAATATTTTATTTATTTTTTTAAATTTAAAAAACAAAACAATTGTCGTCATCAAAACTTTCAATCAACGATTTCACTGCTAACCGATGTTCCATTTTTTTGAGTTTTCGCAGGTTTAATGGAACGCTAGGTAGTTTCGGACAAGTTTTTTGCTGGCGTAGTGCGGGACCTTCACGTAACAATTTTCCGAGTAGCCAAGTATACTACCCATTTCTCACAAACACACTTTTTTTTGTTTTTGTACAGAATTAATTTACGAAAAGTCAGCTTTTCCTTTTTAAAAATATATACAAAGTTTTGATCTATATATGAAAATAACAATTATATGAAGAAGAAAAAACGAGTGTTTCTTTGTTGGGTTTTTTATTTTCTACTTAGCTTCTAAACTTCAAGAAACATTTGACATTGGATTTTTTGCAGCAGGAAATTAGAAGTAATTTTCAACTGCTTGCTGTACCCAGTGTAACTGCATAAAATAAAAATTTTAAGTGATTAATGTGATTTATTGTTTTTGTTTTTAAGACTTAAAAATTACAATAAATGTGGAAAAAGTTAATAGATTCCCTTCCCGGTTTTAGTACCGACGTTGCGTAAAATCTTTATTATACGGTAGGAAGCGTGATATGTTGGAAACTGCAGCATAAACTACGGATAGAAATGTAATGATAGTCTGGTGACTAAGGATTGGCGTCCTGATGAACATGTCGTCCTACGGTTATTTTTGGTTCATAACTCTGGAACGAAACCGAATCAACACGTGGTCCATATGGCATTTCTTGCTTGGAAATCGCCACCCAAACACACTAGCGAAGTGTATCAACAGAACACTATTTTAAAATTCACTCATTGACTTTTTAATTTATGGATTCCAATTAAGATTCTAAAAATGCTACATTGATAAAAGTGTAAGTTAGCATTGTGAAAAAGATTTTAAAATGATGGTGGCATTTGACAATATTATTTCGAGCACTGAAACATACAAATTTTCACTAATCACTTTGGATCGCAAACATTCGTTTCCATATTTGGTACAAAATAATACACTTGGCACACACTGTCATGAGAAATTATTTTTAGTCACAGTTCAATACCACATGACATTTAAAATGAAATTGGTGGTGTACTAACAAATTTTTTTTTTTTTAAATATTAAATTAAAAAGCAAAATTAAATTATAGACAAAAAGTATACAAAGTATTGTGTAGATAAACAATTTTTGTTTAATTTTTCAAATCTTAATTCGATCGTCTTCCACCTAACCTAAATAGTTTTCGACGTTTCTTTAATGGACCTGGTGATGATTCAGGCAGTGGTGGTGGTGTCGGAGTCTTGTTCGTTGAATTTTCTGGACTGACTTCATTCTAATTGACATGAAATTTTTTTTTATATGTATATTTTAAAAGGGGTAAAAAATTATTTTGTTGCTATCTTTTCAGGATTACTATACCTTTTCTTTATCGTCGTCTTCGTTGTCGCTGGAAGATGACGCCTGGGGTGACCGCTGTGCCATCACTTGCCTCACCGTTTTCATATCGATACGGAAATCACGAGAAGTGCTCAACTTGACGTTGAGCATCAAATTGACCTACATCGTGAAAACAAAATTGGGCATCATGGATGATGGATTATTACGCTAGACAAGTAAGATATACATCGAACTTACGCTCGATTTCTTGGTCAGTTGTAGTAGAAATTTCTCGTATTGCTCGATGCTGTATATCAATTGGGGAATGTATCGCGCTTCTTTCATGACTTTCACCTACGATAACAAGAACGTTATTATTTTGTATAGGGTGATTTGCTACATTTTTTTAATAACTTTCAAGATTTCCTAGCAAGAGAATCACCCTGTATAAAGGGTACAACTTTCATTCTACTAATATTTGCTATAATGAATGTGACAAATGGAAAAGGTAGCGATCTTGGAAAAATGACGTAATTGCATTTATAAATTAGCACGGTGTTTGGAATAATGGCGTAATTGAATTTTTAAGTTACACCGCAACTTGAGGCCTTAGGAACAAAAAATAATTTGTCCCATAATTTAGGACAAAAAATAATTTGTCCCATAATTTAGGACAAAAAATAATTTGTCCCATAATTTAGGACAAAAAATAATTTGTCCC
>JAQIWH010002935.1:0-22040 GCA_034695005.1 Cryptops parisi | reverse complement strand
TTTGTTGAAATTTTTTTATATATGCTTATATAGTGAGGATTGTTAGTTTTAAAAAGAAGCTTTAGAAAAGTTGAGTAAGTATATGTATACAAAGAGTGAATAAAGAGAACTGGGGAATTGTACAAGGCGGCCACACCACTACCACATCGGAAAACTTGGGTATACAACAAGAACGCTAAGGGGAGAGTGAGTTAGTTTGGGTTTTGAAAAGGAAGGAAGAATGGAGAAGAAAATGAGTGAAAAGACGCAAAAAAAAAGTTGTTGCAAAAAGTGATGCAAAAGTAAAAAAAATATATATATATAAATATATATAAAAAAACAACCAAACTTGCTCTCGGCGTGCGCGACCGAGTAAAACGCATTTCCTGCGCTTTTAAGAAAAGCGGAATGAACGCTCTTCATTCGTCATCGTTTTTTCTTATTCTTTTCCATGTGCTAGTGCTGGTGCTTTTCATCCTTTTTTTATCCATCGGTGCTTTTGCTTTTACAACTCCCCCCCCCTTTCCTACTTCCAACTGTTTTCCTTCCTACCATCGTTGCTGAGTTGATCAAAGGCAATTGGAGTGCTACGCCAGTTTAGTCCGTGTAAACCCGGAAACAAAAGGCGAACGCTTGTGAAACAGATTTCAATAGAGTTGGGAAGGGAGGTTGGAGAGGATGGTTGTGTGAGTGTGTGGGGCAGTTGAAAAACCGTGTGTACAAAAGTTGAAGAGGCTTGGACAAAAATAACATCTTTTTAAGCATGGATTCTTTTGCGTCGTGAAATAGATTCTGTTTCGTTAAGATGATGTATGGTTCTCGAATGGTTGAGGTTTTCAACAACAAAGTTGTTTATCATTATATGTTGTTTTTTTTTTAAAAAAAAGGTACTTTTTTTTAAAGAGACGTATTTTTTTTTAATATTTTTTTCAAGTAATAAACATATGATCTTACTAGTAAATAGCCCGTCTAAAATGACGGAAAAGTTATTTATTCTTTTAGTTCATAATGCTGCGCAATATTTGTTAGTTATTATTCGCAATTCGTTACAGTTAGAGTATTTGTTTTTTAGTTCGTTTTGTTTCGGTTGTTTCTATAGAAACATAACTGGGGAAGAAGAGGAGGAGGAAGAGTTTGCATTTTATAACAATTAGATGATTTGTATATTAAAGCAAAAACGTTTTCTTCATAATATAACTTGCCGAGAAAATCGTGAACGTTAAAATCTAACGGGTCGCAAATGTAAAATAAATTTATGATTTTCATCACGATCATGCAGATATGCAAGAACCAAACTACACAAAATGCTAATTGTTAGAATTGAGCTATACAAAAGGAAAACTCTATCTGTTCGTGGAAAAATGATTCCATGTCAAGTGAAATACACTTAGGTCACATGGAAAACGATAACTGAAACAACGCGAGTGTAAAGCAAGTAAATTAGAATGCTGTATCAGCATACCATTTATATTGTCATTATATACTGAATCTATATACATAATGCAAAGAATTCATTTTTGATTCCTGCACGTTTCGATTTATGCGAATTTAAATTTATGCAATCATTGAGTTTTTTTTTGATTTGATTTCTGCGAGTTTTGAGTGAAATCTATTCTTGATTTCTGCAATTTTCAATTTATTTATTTGTTTATATATGCGATTTTCACACAGGATTTTTTTCACTGGACTTATGCAGGTTTTGATTAATGCGAAGGACTTATTCAATTCTCGTTTTATGCGTTTTTTCGTACATTGAACTATATAGTATATTCTTATAATATATTCAATTTGGTACATTAGACTATACTTTTCATTATGATAAATATATAAATCAATCAATAAATAAATCGTTAATAAGCCAAATTAGCAAATATGTTGCGAATGTGAAAAGTTTACCATTAAAGCCACAACTTTTTCATGTGACTATTATAAAAATTTAAAACTTTTTTTTTCTCTCACAACACGTTTATTGACTTATCACAAAAAAAATTTCAATTTATCTGTTTCGACATTTTTTGTTTCATTATACAGAAAACACGAAAGGCTTTTTTACCTGTCTTTATTTATTTACTTTATTATCGGAAGCACTCTATTTTTATTTTTCGCAAACAGGTTTTTGTTTGAAAATTTTTTTTCACTAAATATATTACGTGGTAATGATAAAAGCAAAACTTCTCTAGTCGTTTGAAGCCTTTTCACTAAATAAATTAGTAAAAAGACAGTATTACATGTTAAATTAATATTAATAAGTGGTTACTTATTAATAAATAACTGTTTACTATGCTCAAACATTTAACATGTTTTCTCGCTCACAAACGTCTTCTGTGTTTACTAAATTTTCTATTCTTCTTCCACTTTAGTTTTATATCTTTTTTTCTCTGTCTGTGTTGTTTATATTTCTACTGTTGTGTGGTTATCGATTAATACTTTACGTTGAAAGACTCATTTGATTTATTCATATTATTTTGTTATTTTCTCAGGATTGCTCATATTAGAAATGGGTTTCAATAAGTTGATGAAAAGATTACGTAAACAATGACTGGGTTTAACCTACCGCGATTTAATTTGATGAAATGGAAGCAACAAATTCTTTGGAGTCAGCTCCAAAAGAGATAAGACTTTTTTTTTGTAGAAGAGATTAATCTTGTAATTTTTAAAATGGAAAGATTTTAATTAATTTGGTGGTTAAGCTTTTTAGCTCTTGGCGACGAAGTTGTTTTGTTATTAATTCAAATGATGATGAAGACAATTTGTTACTGAATTTTGCTTATAATAAAATTATTTTAATGATCTAAAGTGTATAATTTTGTTTCTAAATAAAAGATATCATTTAATATTATTTTCTTTTTAAATTTATAAAAAAGGAGTTTTGGAGGCAAGTAAGTTTGTGGTTGTCGTTTTGCATTTCATTAGTTTTTAATAATTTATTTTTATTGATTAACTTAAAGTAAAACAAATGACTATTATTTAATTTTCATATTAAATTATTAATAATTTAAAATATTAAAAATTTATTTAATTTTTGGTAATAGATGTAAAAGCCTTCATACAAAAAAGCTTCATACAAAAATTTTCATACAAAAAAGCTATTGACAAGTTTCACGTATGACAATGATTATAATAATTATCCTATATAAAAGTTGATATATATTGTATAATTTAATATATGCAATATTTTATGTTTATTGCAAGAATAAAATTTGTATTTGCTGATTAGTTTTCTTCACGTTTGACATATGTGCTAAGCAGTGAAAACCAACGTTAATATAGAAAATATAATTTGTGTGTCCTACTTTTCATTTATTTATTTTTTGATATTTCATTGTTATATGCTTCATGTTAGCTTCACTTGTGAGTTTGTGAGTATCATTTTGTGACTTTGTGAGTGAGTAGATAAGCTGGGAATTGAATATACACTGCCATCTACAGGCATTTATGAGAATATATACGTATAGTCCAATTTACCAATATCACAAAGTGAGAACCGCGTAAGTCCAATGTGACAAAAATTGCATAAACAAATTGCTAAATAAACAAATAAATCAAATCGAAAATTGCAGAAATCGAAAATTTAATTATGTCTAATCACTCAAAGATTTCATAAATCTAAATTCGCATAAAACGAAACAAAACTTGCAGAAATGCAAAATGAAATTAATACTCAAAGTTCGCATACATCGCATAAAACTAAAAGCGCAAAAGTCCAATGTAGCCAAAAAATCGTATAAATCGAATCGAAAATTGCTGAAATCGAAAACAAAGCGTATTCTTAAAAAGTATTTTTAATATAACTTTTATGTAACTTAAAATATATAACATGTTAAACCAATTTTTTTTAAGATAATCCTTAATAATTAATATGTAAAACTGTGCGATAATGATTTCAGGTATTGCTAATGGTGACCAAACATTTTAGAACACAAAATGGCCAATCGTCGAACGTATTCTTTCTCTTATAGATCAAGTGTTAGTGCGAAAGTAATCTGATACTTATTCCGAACACACTGCTACCCCCTTCGACTTTTGGGTTTGGAAACCGCCATCTCCGGCTTTCCGACCGGAACACAGCACGTGCTCTCGTTTTGGTGACTCGTCTTTTTCCTCCAACGACAGATTAAGGAGAAACAAATGATGGAATTCATGAGAGATACGAGTTGTATGACTTTTCTTTTGTTTCGTTGGAAGATGAAAGAAGAAAAAAAGATAAAATTGTAGGAAAGACAAGAAAATGTGTCGTGGGAGGAGACATGTAACGTTGTTGTGGAAAACTAAGTGTTTTGGTCGGATGTTGATTCACGGACATGTTGAGGTAGCACGTGATCAAGTCGTGTTGAGAGAGAATTCAATACGCCTGGGTTTTTGTTGTCCGTGTGTTGTGTTGACTTTATAAATTTATTTGCGGGGGGGGGGGGGCGGAGGGGGTTAATGGATTTTTTTTTTAATGTACAAGAGTGCATTTTTCTTTTACAAAAATTAAAAATCTTCTTTCTCGTTTTTAAAAAGACATGTGTCACACTTGTCTGTTGTTTGTCAGTAGTTTTTCTCGAGTTAATGATATTGATTTTGTATGCACTTAAGAGTCTCTAGTGATATTAATGACACTTAAATTTATTGATTGAATTAGCAGATATTTTTTTAAATAAACAAAACATTTTCAAGTGAATAAACATGTTGGCAAATTTTTGCAACTATTGTTCGGTTCTATGTAGATTTAAACATGCTTTGCTTATAATTTCAACTATATATTTAAACAGTCTTTAAAATGCAGTGAAAGTATTAAAAATATTCCACAATTTTATGTTTATTGTTTGTAAAGAATATGCACTTATTGCTATAAATTTAGATTTTGAACTCAAAATAAATTTCATAAGTGATCATGATTTGATCCGGTTATTATGATCACTTTGGGACCAGTGTTTTATGACAATAGCCGGCTGATAACATTAAACGATAAAAATAAAACATTAAACAGTGTGTTGAGATCGACTGATAATGATAACAATAAACAATTGTTAACATTATCCGTGATTACAAAAATTAAGGTTAAACGCGTATAGTTTTGAATAAGTATTCATGAAGTTAAGGTTTGTTATTATTTAAGATGCATTATATTTTTTTTTCACATATACATTCTGAATTATGAGCAAAATTAGCTATGTAATGTGATTTTATTATATTTATCCTGTTTATAAAATTACATTTTTTTTTATATTATATAATATTTAAATTTTTGTTTATATTTAACCTATTATATTGGTTAAATATAATGAAAAAATACAATTGTGGGGTTAACATTTTTTTGAAATGTTGACATTAAGACAAACTAAGAAAACGAAACAAGTTGCGAATGGATTTGTTTGTTACGACTGTCGCTAGCTGCGCTGTGTTTACATCTTGAAAGCACATGCTGATGTTTCAGTCATCATCATCTTTTATGAGAAATTTCTTTCCCGTTACACCCACCAATCATTCAATCTTAACTCTAGTTTCATTCATTTTTAAAAAAAAATAATAATAATAATAATAAATTACATGCTGTTTACATAACTTCGCAAACACCATTCACTTTTCGCTCCCAAATTCTCAAGGGAATATTTAAAAAATATCCGACAACGTATAAAACACTTACCTGTCGGTTGTCGACAAACGCTGTGTAGCTTTAGGTGTTGTTTCTTAGTCGATGGTGTTTCTCTTTTTCGTACGTAGTAGGCTTGTTGTTTCGGTATTTTTCGTTTCATTTCTTTCTCTTTTCATTGCTTTCTCTTTTCATTGCGTTTTGATATTGCGTTGTGTGTAGAGTTCGAGGATTGTGAGTCGAGGGTCTGGCGGGGAGGCTAGTGTGTTTGTGTGGCGAGACACACGATGGTGGCGCGAGCCGAACGTGCGGCTTGCTGTGGCCTCCCCGCCAGTCAGCGGGCGAATGCCGCCCACGCACTCGACTGCACGTCGATCCAAACTCCACCATCGACGGCAACCGAGGTGGCGCTGCGGTGGCTGGCGCCAGTTAGAAAGGAGAAGGTGAAGATGATGGAAAAATATATAGAAGGTAGTATCACATCTCGAGAATAACGATTATTACACGTGATGGTTCTTTAATTTTTATTTAATTAACAAGGGTGATCCAAATATTAAGTTTATCCACAATTGTAACGCGGCGATGCGTTCCCAGAGATTTGTAAATATCCGCGTAGAACGAGGGTGATGTTATGGTATATTTTTCATTGTTTTAGTTTCACATGCGTACTATCTTTATTCTTACAATACAGTAGACTTTCTCTAGTCCGACACCTTGCCAGTCCGACACGTCTAGTATCCGACACTCGGCAAGTACAGCAGTTAGTTATTAAGTTTATCTTCAATATCATCGCACTACACACAAAAATCGTCAATTTTTTGTGTGTAGTCTCTCCCTGCCGCAGATCTGCTACACATAGGTTTTTCTTGTTTTGATATTTTGTACATTAGCCTGTATTGTGAGATTAGTTTTGCTAAGGTGGCGTATTAATAAAGAGTTGACTTGATTCCAAAATTTAGTAATCCGACACCCGCTGGCCCGATATACGTCGGATTAGAGAGACTGCTGTAGGCCTATTTATTTTAAGATTTTAACATGTCACACTAATGCAATGACTTGGCAATCAAAGTGATTGCATCATCAATCGATTACGTATACTGTGCCCACAGTATTTTACATTTATATTTTCGAAAATATATTGTACAATATGTATTAATTTTATAGATACAAAGTTTATTGTATATGTTGTATAATTGGCGTACTGATTTAGAATGAACCAAAACTTGAAACCATGAAGTTGATTTACGTTTACGTTTACTTGCGAGTTACATTCACTGGGAACCATGTAAACGGGTGAATGAAACCGCGTAAAAGCGAATCTGCAGATATCTGGAGTGTATAAAAAAATATCATTATTCGTAAAGTGATACGATTTATCGCTAAAAGACACTTTTAGATATCAATATTTTTCGAAACTACCATGCGGGTTCAAATTCTAGGTAAATAGATAAACCACCGATTCAGCGATAAATGACAAAAAATTGTAAATGTTTCAAAAAAAGCTGTACATATAATTGATGTGCTATTTCATTATCATACATACGTTTTCATGTTCTTGAATAACATACATTGCAAATTAATGTGCAAAATATGGGAACATTCTGCATAACATTGATATCAATAATAATAATACTATATTGTTATGATACATAACAATACAGAAACTTTAATACATCTAAACGTGTGATTTTATGTATGTAGGTAGCAGGTTTTGAAAATAGAACACGGTTGTGCTGATTCATAATTAATGGGCTTTTCAGGTAGTAATAGAAAATTCCTTTTCTACCTGTAAATGTACGTAAATAATAACACCCATTATTAGGACAAAGATAAACAACCATTTATAATAGATTCATATGAGAATGCATCCTAAAAATGGGTGAACCAGTGTCTTTCAAAAGGTTCCTTAAATTATTTACTGAATAAAAAGTTAATAAAACTGTGAAGCCTGTCTTTTTCCATAACACCACGTGCGTAAACAACAGCCTGCTTAATGAGCTTTTTTTAAAGACTTTTAGTTTGAAATCAATTGACGATATTGGTACTTTTCTGTTAACCGAGAAGCCTTTTGTGTTTAGAAATAGGAATGTTGTTTTTAACTAACCTAAACTAGTGTTTATGGGTTAAATTTCAGTATAGGTTAGTTAAATGTAACTTTATACAACATGTAATAATTTATCATCTTAATTCATTTAACTAAAAACAAACCTCGTGGTTGGTATGGTAACCACAGGGAGTCTAAACTAATCTTGTGTTTATTCTTTTTTTTTGTGTACAAATTTTAGTACATCTCATTAGTTACTCATGTTTGTGTTGGTATGGTAGCACGTCTATCAGCAGATAAATATATAGTGGGCGGGTCTCCACTATTGCAGTTCATTGCTGTAATTTAAATTTGCACTCACGTTCTTAAGAATTGTTTGCATTTACGTTTTTATTATAACCCCCGTAAATTCCAAGCGTTTGCCATACACACACAAATTTTAGTAGTTATTAGTATTAATTTTTGTTTGTGTGTGTTACATTTTAACTCCACGGGGTTTACTATAACGTACGGTAAGCAATGATATCCACGGGATGTAATACTAACAATTAACTGTCTGGTGAAGAATAGCTTATTATATACCTGTATATCTCCGTGATAGATGTGTTACCATACTAACACTAAACATTTTACACTAAGAATAAACAAAACATTTCCGGTAATTATTATTGACAGGCATACAGCTAGGTAATTATAAAATTAATAAATTTTATGTTTTATCTAACTTAAACTAGAACCTATTCCCAAGCGTCACCAGCGGCCTCAGTTAACAGATAAGCACTACGATATTTAAGCTGTATGTTAACAGTGTTCAGTTTATTAAAGCATAAAATTTAAAATTTGCTTTAAATAACAAGCTTAAATTTTTTATATTACATAGTCTATGTAATATAAAATGTTTTTTGCCAAACAGTGTTTGGTGGAATCTTTAAGTTTTTTGATATGAACGATTAGTTAGACCTTTGTTCATAAATGATTTCCCACTCTGCAGGCAGTTCTTTAATCAAGTACGTATTATACTTTTACCAAATGTAACCTAATATTATTATTTGAAAATGAGTTGTCACATTTAAACTTGAATATTTTTTTGGACAGTTCTAACTCATTGAGACGTTTTTAACCATTTATTGGCTACTTGAAATCGTTACCTATTCCAATGATGGCGCAGTCATTTTTTATTTACTTTTGCATTCATAAATGTCATTTTGTAATATAAATAGTGTATTTCAGTTGTACTTGTCAGTGACAAGTATTTTAATGATTAACAAGGTTTCTTTTAACATTTCTTAATACACGAATTATTCACTTGTGATAAATATAAAGTGTATACTGTATCAAGTTAGTCTTAGACAAAAACAAAACAAAAACAAATAGATGTTGATAAATTATGTTATGATTTTATTTGTTTATACTCTAAAATTTAATGTAACCAAAAAGTAAAGTGTTCTTTGTTACTGTATACAGGGTGCCACAGGAAAAAATATTCAAAAAGAAAGTCATGGTATCAGTCATTTTCACCACAAAAACTCATACTGTATAGACATGTCTTATCGCAATTAGTTTTTGAGATTACAACTATTTGAATATACAGTTAGACGATGATCGTTAAACCTACTACCAAATCATTACAATGACAAATTCATTTTGATTTATAACAGTTTTATAAAATCCTCCTTCCACTTTGATGCATTTTGCAATTTGTGCAAAAACATTCTGTGCTTCTCTGAATATGATCACCCGTTATCAACATAACTTTTATATGAACTTTTGTATTCAGGATAATCGATATTATGATTTCAGAAAATGTTGCTTTTTCCTCCTGGGATTCCCTGTATAATGATAATATACAAGATGTTCCACCAAACTGGAGGGGTAATCGATGTTGTGGTTTATTTTTAACTCATCAACACTAAAAGCTATACACCAACATTTACGATGGTTAAATGTAACTGTATACACCGTTTAGCACTCAGTCCATTTTTAGATTTGTTCAAATATACGTACGCGTATGTAAATGAATTATTATGCAGCTGATTTTCTTGTTATGCGAGAGTCGTATACCGCACAAACATTGAAAATTTCGTATATCAAAATGCTTATAGAACAGAAACACTTCAGATTAGCTTGCATCACAAATTGAGTTATAGCGAAACGTTTGGATTTTTTTGTGCATACAAGAATTGTCTGAGAAGATTTGTCGTCGCATAATAGCAAAACCGCATATAAATTAAACAACATCGATGACTGTTGCATTTAAAAATTGTATTAATTATTGTTTAAACAATAATTTGTATTGGAATTATGATTACGTAGCGTTTTCTACATAACACTAAAATAATAATGCAAAGTTTGTTTCCCTGCATAACTGTCATGGATAAATAAAAGCTAATTAAGCGGGGCTTTGAACATCAAATTAACATCGAACTGAATTTTCATAAATAGGTTTAAAAATTTAAAAAACAAATTATACATTTCAGTAAATCTAATTTATTTACTGTATATTCATATACGTACGTTTGCGGAGAAAATTAACATATCTAAGATTAATTAAAGCGATGTTTTTAATGGTGTCTATAGACATCAATGCATGTTTAAAATTATTAAATCATGAGATTGATGTGTTTTCGATTAGAATTTATCGTGATGTAAATTATATTTCAGCTTAAAACTTGAGCTTAAACATTTCACTGTCATAAGATGCAAAAAAAAAATATTTAGAATTTTGAATGCAGTTTTCCTACATATTTAACGTATATTAGTCAAACATGACATGGCATTTTTGTAATTTATACACTTGAAAATAACTGACGAACAATGAAATATTCAGCCCATTTTTAAAGTGGGTGTATTATAAAAGGAGTTATGCATTTTTAAATTGAAGTTCTTTTCTCATATTATAAAAATGGAAAACTGTGGTAATCACAAAGCTGTTGTTTGTACGCTTTATATTACTTTAACATTTAAGTGGGATGTGAGTTAATAATTATGAGCTTGTTTTCTTCAACATTAAGTACTGTTATATAGACTACTAGTAAGTAGTCCGTCATGACGGGAAAAGTTTTTTATACATTAGGTAATTTTATTTTAATTTTATTTATTTTATTTACTCAGGCTTCATCCTATAGGGATATACAATAAGTACACACAAAAATACTACAAAAATAACGCACAATTAAACAAACGTAAAACAAGAGACTAAAACACAATAACCCATCAACGCTTCAAGAAAGGGAACAAATATGACAATTTAGATAATCAGACCCTACAACCTCTGGACCTCCGGACCCTATTTAATGAGTTTGTAAAAGTATGTGGATGGCCAGAGATCTGGAAGGTTCGATTATCAAGATAATTTCTAAGAAGGGAAAGCAGAGATACTATATTACTAATATAGTATTACTAAGTAGTATCTCTGAGGGAAAAAGTTCTATTAGTAACACCCAAACGTAAACAATTAAGTAATATTGAATTTCGATTTAACGTGTCATAGGCTTTACCTAGGTCTGTACAAACAAGGGTAACACCCATAGAATTCGGATAATGATTTTGTATTATGAAAAGGTATAAAGTTTGGGGAAGGGAAATGCACGATCGGATGCACACGCACAGCTGTCCTTATTTTGCGGATAAATACACGCTGTATAATGTACGTCAGCATGAGAAATTAAGTTGGCATTACTTTTGGTCTTAAAAACTGGTGTGGAGGCACGTCCTGGTCTTTTATAAAAAAGATAATCACACAACACTGTTAAATAATTTTTACTACAAATAACATGCTTATAAATACGGAATATTTTTTACAACCTTTCAGATAACTTGACGACCGTTGTGTATATGTTGACATCTTTGCGGTCTATTTTGAACCATTTTCCGATACCCCAGTAAGCTGAAATTTGAAACTTAAACATAAACCACAGAAAATTTTATTTTATTGAACTTTGACGGATCGATGTCAATTTCGATAAAATAAAACGTGAAGATAAAGTTTTTCTCGTAGAATGTTAACATCGTTAGTTTAGTCAAAATAAAACATTAGTATAAATAAACATGAATATATATTACATTTAGTTCACATCTCAACAATTAGTGGGTGAAACGCATGTATCAATAAATCAAGTTTCTTATACAAGTTTTTTATTTTCAACAACATTTCTATTACTCGTTTTAAAACTATAATGCGTATGCATACTTTAAAGCATGTTTATGTACTCCGTACTTGTTTTTACGTGTTTAATTATGTATCGTCTTTGAAAAGATTAATACATCAATCTTTTTCATAAGAATACTCTTACTGAAAAATTGCATTGTTTGGTTTTAGTTCTCTTTAGTTACTGTGTTTATTCTTATTCTTTTTTTAGAACAATTTTTACATCTCATTAGTTATTGTTTACGGTCGCATTGGTATGGTAACACATAATTTCGAAGATATACAATAGGTGTGCATCGTGCAGTTCATTGTTGTAATTTAAATTTACATTTACATTGTTATGAACCCCGTTGATATCAATGTTTTACCCAATATTACTCATGTATACCCCTGTGAATTTCAAGAGTTCCACTTGCGATGAATGACACACGGGTTTGAGAAATTATGGAAGTGTATAGGCCTACAGTACTAGAAATAAACCCTGTGACTGGTATGATAACCACGAGGATTCTAAAAGTTAACCTTGTTTTTATAATTCTTTGTTATTATTCTTTGTCTAATATTTAATTCATCTCATTAGTCACTATGTTTGTGTTGGTATGGTATCAGCAGATCAATATATAGTGAGCAGTTCTCCACCGTTGCAAATCTCTAAGCGTTTGTTATTTGCACAGATCTGGTTGATTATTATTTGTACTAGTAAATAATCCGTCAAAAATGACAGGAATTCATTTAGCGAATATTGCTGCGCAATATTCGCTACAGTTGGAGTATCTGTTTTGTATTTCGGAATGTTCACACACGGTGGCGCTGGTGAGGAAGCGCGCGCTTGAAAAAAATTCTTAACTGGAAACAAAATTGTTTCTATAGAAACAACCTTGCTGGAAGAAACAATTGCCTGTTATAGAAATATTGCCAGATTGCTATAGTTTGTTAGATTGTTGTTGTTGTTATAGAAACATAATTGATGAGGAGGAGGAGGCAGATTTAGTATTTTATAACAATTAAGATTATTATTATTATTATTATTTATAATAAACCGCCGTATTATCAAAATGTTTTAAAGCTAAACGCCGTAACGTGGGAATCAAGAATATTGCTATATAAGCCTAATAAAATTTAAAACATGACGCTCAGGAATAATTCAAGTTTAAAAAATTTTTCAAATTTTCTTGAGAATCTTTGTTTTTAAACCAGAAATTTTTTTGGCTTTAGGTTTTAACACCTAGCAAAGGTTTTTCACTCAGGAATGCAAAATAAGAAATATTCTAGTTTTTAACCAAAGGGATATTATTATTTTTTTCACAACTCGAGTGCTTTTGCAAATTCGCTAATTTTTTCCTCTTGTAATAAAACGTAGCAAATTTGCTCGAGATTTTCTTCACTACCGCTTATCTTCATTGAGCACAAGCCTCGTGCTTTTACTCTTTCCTTACTGTTTTTTTTATTATTTTTTCCCCTTTTACAACGAGTGTCTAGAGAGAGAAAGTGGATGACACGTAGTAGGTACGTTGTGTGGTACACTACTACTTCTTAGTTTCTTTTGCCTTGAAAACGAACTCAATTTCTCTTCATCACTAGTTGTTTTTTTTTATAGTTTTTTTCTTGTGCGTCTACCATTTTTTCTTCTTCTTTTTTAACCCAATTCTTCTATATATATATTTTTTTTGCTTCTTGTCTTCGAATTTTCTCTCCTTCTTGCACTGTTCTTTGTGGGTGGGTGAAGAGATTTCCTTGCCTAGAAACTAACCACAGAGAAACAGGAATTACTTCGAATCATTTAGCAGCGTTCCTAACGACTTTCTTTCACTCTCGAGGAAACTTTTCACGCACTCTCTCTCTCACCATTGGTTCGCTACATAGACTGACTTACACAACGGAGTTTTTTCTTCTCTCAGTACCTTAAGACACGACAATGCTAAAAGTGGTTAAGTGAAGAAAACAGAAAGGTTTTGGAAGAAGGATAAAACAATGGAATGAGAAGGAGATGGGTGAAAAAATTGGGGGATAGAGTTTAAGACGAGAAGGGTTTTGGTCGAAAGAGAAGAGAAAGGAAGTGGAAAAGTCACTTTGGTTTTATTGGCCACGGATGACTGTCTTGAAGATTGGGCTTTTTTTTTCGGAGAAGGTATTTTAATGAACTGAATGGTTGGTTTTAAGTAGCTAAATAATTGAATGTGTTTACCAATCATTATGCTATTCGATAGCTTTCATATTTAACATTAGTTTAAATTTTATTATTTGCTGCTTGTAATATAACGCATAAAAGAATATTTAGTACACTGTATACTAATATATAATGTGATAATTGGAGAGTTTGGTGAAATATTGACGTAAATCCAAAAATGTAGTTTTGAGAAAAAGGACAAAAACTTCTAGCACTCTCAAATTCAAGATTAAAAGAAATTTTTGTCAACTGGTATATTTATAGAAAAAAATAAGCATGTTTTGCAAAAAATCTGTTAACTTAAACTAGTTATTTTGTTTGTTGTTTTTTTTTTAATGAAAACAATCCGGAGGAATAACGGAGAATAAAAAACAATAAGATACAAAAATAATAAGCACTAAAAACAACATAAAAGATTAATATTGCATTGAAATTATGACAATGACAACTCCAGTGATATAAATCACCATTAGGGTGAAACGTTAAAAATCGGTAAATCGACAGAGCAAAAAAACAACAACAACAGAACAAAGCTAACAACCAAAACAATAGCCCACATGACTAAACATAATTATTAGGAAAAGACATAACAGTCAGTTTTTCAATCCTGGTGGTAATAAATTTCAGGTGACAAAATTGTTGTACGGGGTAGTTCAAGAAACGAGGGAGTTTTTCAAACCTATGTTACCAAATTAATTAATTGAGAGTGAAGATAGTTAAAGCTCTGCATTTACTAGTTATAGAGACATAAGATGACTAGCCAAATAGTCCGTAATAGTTTATTGTAGTTTATATAAACCCTATTGATCCTGAATTTTCATGCATTAGCCCAACACAAAATGCCATAAGTAACAATAGGTATAATTTTGGCATAGAATAAAATTTTTTCGGTAGTGCAAAGGAGATGTTTCAATCGTTTAAGCATAAAATTTTTCTTATTTAGACGTTTAATGCTATTGTCAGTATGAGTAGCAAACGTTAATTTGGAATCAGAATAGACTCCAAGAATTTTATGAGATTTAAGTTTTGGGTTATTTTAAAGTTAAGATGAATGGTGGAGGTTTTGAGGAGATTGATTTTCATATTTTTATGTGGATCTGTGATATTATCGAGAGATCTTGTTCAATCAGATATTGTGCAGTTCAAATCTGGGACAAGAGAGAAGGAAGAAATTGTTTTTAGCATATGTGAGTAAATGTGAATTAAGATTAAGATCAAATAAAGATTTTGAAAGAACAGAATACAAAATAGAGGCAAGTTGTGTCTTGGGTTACTACATCATTTAAAGAATTAGAATTAAGGGGGTCATTACTGATGAAAATATGCCAGTCAGTAAGGTTGCTAGTAATTAAGTCAAGAGATTGATAGGATGGGCTTAATTAAACTAGTTGGTTAAAAATAAATTGGCGAGGAGCAGTGTCATAAGCTTTAGAAATGTCGGTTGCCATAATTGATAGTCCTCAAATTATGGGCTAATTTAAAAATATGAAAGATTTTATTCCAAATAATTTGAAAATGTAATTACGATGTTAAATGATAATTTACGCCGTTTTTTTTCAAATATCAGTATCTTTTCCGTTGTTTTGCATGTAAAAACAGCAATTAAAATCAACTAGGAAGTGAAGCGATAAAAATAAAGATTTGACAAAAAATTAAAGTTTGTACAATAGCCGCGTTTTATATTCATGCTCTAAAAAGTCCGAAAGTGCAAATTAAATGCAATTCAACATCTTTATGCTATAGATTGATTTTAAACTATTCAATTTATGCATTATAGGAAATAATAGCGTCAGTGTCTCGATGCTCTTTTTCCACCAAACTCCTCAATTGTACATTAATTATTTAGTGAAGATTAATTTTGTTTTTAACTGTAAAGAATCATTTTGGCTTTTAATTTTCAGTATCATTTCAATATTGCCAAATACTGTAAATAACTTCAGAAAACTCCTGCATATCTTAAACCTATTGCAAAACGTTCTGCCACCTGAAATATAAACCTTACAATTTAAAATTGTAAATGCTACACTAACATATAGCTATAGCTAATATTAACTCTGCATGATATATACATTATTAAATTTTCATTTGTACTGTAGCTATCCTTTTATCTAGATCAACAATATATTCCAATATTGCCAAATACTGTAAATAACTTCAGGGAACCCCTGCATATTAGTTATGCAGTAATATACAGTACTATGTCGAGATACAGTATTATTTTCGAATTTACATAAACTTATAATTAGTATACAAATCTTTAGTGATCTGAAAAGAACATCGCATAGGAATATGCTGTGTTGCGGAAAATCAAAATCATCTATCGATTAATTTGATATTGATTACATGGCAGTTGTAATGAACAACGATGAATATAACTTAAAAATTGTTTCAATGGTTGAAATTTAGAAATGATTTACTACAAATAACACTTATCCGCGTACGTAAAACGTGTGAAACGTACTTTTTCCCGTAACTGTTCTACATCCCTAAGTTTTAAGAATGAGTTTTTATAACTTCCAAGTTACTATGCATACGTATATTGTATATGATACATATCACAACTATTTTCTAAAGTCACTTATGTCCTACGTTGATAGTGATACAATATTTTTAAAGAACGCTATACAATATTTGAATTTTCTGCTGGACTAAAACTGTACGTTAAACATAATTGGTTAAAATGATGGTGAAATGAAGGATTAGCGTATGAAAATGTGTTCTGGATTCATCCGTTTTTATTTTCAAAAATGCTTTGGGATGGATGAGGTTTAATTTACACGAGACTCGCGTGCAATCTGAACGAATTAGACGAAATTGTTTAATCAAATAATAAATTCCATACGTCGCCATGTGAAAGAGAAACAGATCGTGTATGTATGTGTGTGGTGAGGCGTTCTATTTTCTCTTTTCTCTACGGATTTCAATCGACGTGACGCTGCTACCGTTTCATTAACAAAATTGCACTTTAAATTTTCTTTCTCGATTAATTTCGTTTCTTGCCAACCGAACACACGAATCGAAAACGAGAGATGGGTTACGAAGCAAGAAGAAGAAAAAAAAGTCAAAGAAATAAACATAAGTTAGATTGGTAATATATTGTGCTCATAAAAAAAAAGCAGTTCCAATGATAAGTTGGCGAGAAAATTGCGACTTTCAGGATTGGATGGTTTTGTTTTATTAAACCTTAAACTTCGCAACGACAAATGTTCAGCTATGTTTGGAAAGCATTCTACAACTAGGCATGAAATTTAATAACGTTATCATTAAATGTTTCATTAAAATGGAGCTGGAAAGAGCGGGCTGGAATTTTGATTTGAAAGGATTAAAATTTTTTCTTTTATTCGCAGTACTGTTACTAGCAATATATAAACTCTAGGTATTTTATAAAATGCCCGGCTTATTTTTAAAAGTGTAAAATTGAACTTTACATACAACTGTTTAGATTGGTTAAGGGTAGTTTAGGTTCATTAACAACATTTCCACCTGTATAAAATGCTGGAATTTCATACATTGCCGGTAACAGATGATAAATGCCTGGGCTGTTAGTGGCAAAGTGTAAAATTAGCGTTGAAATAGTTACGTTACGTGAAATTTTAGGTTAGGTTGAACTTTACCCCCAAGTCTAGGTTGACATTTTTTCCTTGAGAAAGTATTGTAAGTTTGATTAAACTAATCATATCTTAAACTAAATATTTGTAACAAAACGTTATTTATTTCGGGTTACTTGGCTAAAAGAGGGTAGGCATTTCATAAAATATCGGTATATATGTACATTGGTGGTAACATTACTACTGATATAACAAGGTGTAGTGCAATCTTGATTAATATCTTATTTGTCATCATAGGGTGGCTTTTAAAATATCAAATTTAAAAATCTGTATGTTTCACCCCTAAAATTTGATCTATTGGTGGAAAAATACCACTTGTGCAAAAAAATCATTACAATAAAAAATTATTTGGAGGGCGCTCTCGAGCCTTGAAGTTTGCCCATGCATTACTATAAAGAAAATTATGGCCAAACTAACAGTATGCCCGTCAACAATGATAAAAATGTTTTGGCTCATGTTGTTTGGCAACATGAGTTTATTCTAGCTGGTGTTCACTTTTAATCGTTTCATTATTATGTTTCTATTATTACTTACTAATCTGTTGCTACGAGTAATGAGCGTTATATTCACGTAAACTTACAGACATATAGAGCTGAAAAACTATAAGACAACATTTCACAACAATGAGATGCTGAAGTGTAAACCCCAACCAGCATAAACTTACGTTGCTAAACAACATGGATTAAAAGGTTTCCGTCATTGTTGACAGGCATACAGCTAGTTCGGCTATAGTATTTTTCATAAAAATCCATGGGAAAACTTCAAGACTCGAGGACGACTTTTAAATATTTTTTGATTGTAATGATTTTTTGCACAGGTAGTTTTATTCTCACAAGTAAAACAAATTTAGGAAGTGAGACAAATAAATTTCTAACTTTTATATTTTAACAGCTACTCTGTTACACATTATATTATTCAGTAATCGAATACTTTTTTTAGTTTGAATTTGATTCAATAATTTTTATTGAAACATACTCAAAACACGTTTTTCTGTAGGCTACGTAATCATTCTTCGAAATAACCAATAACTAATTTTGCACGTGAACAACTAAATCTAATTTTTTTCGTTTTTTAAATGAAGTAAAAATGAATTAAAATTTTTTTTTAATACATAAAAATCAATGTTCCATTAAACTGCTTTAGAACGCCAATATCATGTTATTGGTGCAAGCCATCTCTGGATGTAGTTGACACCGTATTTTTTGAACGGTTGCCGATTTCAGACCTTATATCGAACAAAATTAGAAAACAAAAAAAAAATTCAGATTGCGAGATAGTAGGATGCGACGATATTACTATTTTGTTATGTCGAAAGATGTTTAAAATTTGAAAAAATGACTCGGGTGTGACGGTGAAAGTGAAAGGGGAGTTTGTGGGTTGAGTGTTGACAGGAGCGGATGGGAGAAGAGGTGTGTGTGTGAGAGAGAGAGAGTAAGGAATAAAATGGAAATAATGGAGAAAAAAAAAAGCAGAAAAAAATAAGAGATGAGAAGGAGAAACGACGGTTCCAATCAAGCGATGGTGCAAGATGGTTCATTGCGCATCGTTCGCTCGGTGACACGAAGGTGAATCAACGAAGCTGACGGAGGCGAAGGATTAGGAGCACTCGGTCGCCATGTAAAACGGGTGTCGAGGGCCAAGCTGATTAATTTTACCCTTTCCCTTTTTCTTTCTTTTTTCTTTTTTCTTTTCAATATTTTTTTTGCTTATTCGAAAAGCAAGAGATGATGCCAATGGAACGAACGAACGAAAAAAATGGGGTTAAGTTGGTGACATATTGGGATGTGGGAAGAAGAACTGATCTTTTCTTTTTTTGTGTGTCACGCTATGATGTTCATCACGGTATTGGATATTGAATTTGTAGAAATAAGACGCGTGAAAATGTTATATTTGCATGTTATTAAATTTTTTTGGTATGTTTTCTTTATTAATAGAGCTGCGTAAAAGTGACAAAATAGTGTGAAGTTGAAATGGTGTGTAATTTCTAGTTCGCCAAATATCAAGTTTAAAAGTAATTGATTTTAAAAGTTTTCATATATGAGCCGTCTGAAGCGAAACTAACTAGTCATTTTTTTTGTGTGGTTATTATTGGTTTAACATAACATACACCCACTTCAGATTTCACTCACAATGAGAACTAACACCCATTGTTCACGTGAAAGTCTTTTAAGGCAAAAAATACTTTATGATGAGCATACGTTCTAATGCTTAATTCGATTCTATTTTCTCAATTTTTTCAAAATATGAAAAATGTTTGTTAGATCCCTTTAAAACTTCAGGTGGCTCATATACAGTATAGTAAAAAAGGAGATTATAATGTCAATAGTAATAAAATAACTATTTTTAATGACATCTAATTCCAAATACTATTATCTACAATGTACAGTATAATATTTCACGAAAACATTTGAAGGGCCTGGTGTAAAAAGGTAACTGGTAGCATTTTTGTCAAAAATTACCTAGAAGCATTTTCAAGGTTCACAATTTAAGTGTTAAGTACAATTCCAGTTTTCTAACGCATAATTTTGAGCAAAACAATATGTGCAAAAATATTAGTACAGTAAGTATAAAGTAGCCCACAGACAGCAAGGCAAGTTTGGATTTTTAAACGTGTTTTCCTCGAAATTGTAAAATGTTACTTAACACTCGTTTACACCAGGGCTTTCTTTTAAAATACTCTTTATAAAAAAAACATACAAGGGTAGTGTGTGAAGTTTGTGTGAAAAAAGTGTATATAAATGTCATCGTTAAAATACTAACCAATGATTATAGGCTTATATAAACTTTAGTTCTGTCACGCTTTTTTGACTATTAAGTATTTGCTGTGTATCGGATGTTTTTGATCCAACTAATGGGACATTAGCGTTTTACGGGGGTGTATGGATACCTGACGAAGTGAAAAGTAAAAAGGTGGTGGAAAGATAAAGAAACAACTGGGATGTAAAAGTTGAGGGTAAGAGGATAGAGGAAAAGTAAAAAAAAAACAACTTTGGGGTCCAATTACCGAACAAGACATTGGACGGCTTGTTTCTATCAAGATTTCACTGCGTGAGACAATGTGTCTACAGCAGCCGTTGCAAGAGGAAATGGAAAGAGACGACAGCAGGAGGGGACCTTAACGAATCGAGTCGCTCGTGGTGGTAGTGGTACAGTACAGCCTATAATAGTGGTGGTAGTGCTTTTTTCCTCTTTCCTTTCTCACCTTGTCCAAAGTCGTAAATGGAAAAGCGTAAAAGGGCAGTGGGTCACCACCAATGGCCTCAATTTCCTGAGGGAATGTAAGCAACCCGACTTCGAAAGACTACCAGGCAAACATCTAATTGCCAAACTGGAAATCAACAAACAAAACAAGATGTAGTGTTTGTGACTGGTGTCGCACAAATGACATGTTCCTGTTTACGGAAACGAGAAAGTAAGGAAAAAAACAGTGATGGTATTTTTTTATACGTTTTAATTTTAATTTTCTGATATTGTTTCGACATGTCCCAGATAACATTAGTATTAATAATATTTATTACGTTATGTTATTCTTGTTTAACTGTCTACACATGGGCTTAAGTCTAATTTAAGTAGGTAGGCACTTCGGTTTTTACGAGATTACCAACTGACAGCTGTGTTATTCGGCCCTCAGATTTTATTAAATCGGAAAATACGGGATAATAATGAAGTAATGGTGATGAAAATAAAATAAGATATTGTTTTATGAAGCAGGAGTGAACGGGAGAACTTTGAAAAAACCTGCCCACGTCGTGTCAGACAATCAACTGAATCCAGATCGCCATTTAAGTAATGATCAATTCTAGAATTAGTGGTTGGCCAGTTTGGTTTAAGCCCACTGACGACGTATAAAATTGCATGAGTTTTAAAGATGAAACTTTTCTACAAAACTAACAACTATAATTGACTAGCTGAAATACAGTACACGCCAAATGCATTGTGGATTTTGAATAATCGCCAGTGTATTAGTCAAATCGACAATTGATGATACAACGAATTGTCGTTACCTCTATATTTAAGAAACGACAATTGCTACTATTTGATTTAAGTTATTATCGATCAATTTTAGCTTTTTTTCGTACGCAAAAGTTGATCACTATCAAACAACTAATTATGTACTCTAGGTTATGCCAAATCGCTAAAAGCGTACGTAATCGAAACCATTTTCTACATTTTCTGACTGATTACGGTATATTTTTTTTATTTATTTTATTTATTTTATCAAACGATTCTAAACAAATCGAAACACAAACAACAACAATAGAAAAAAATATAATACAAAAAATTGAAAATTTAAAACCAACAATTAATGTTATAGGTACAAATCTGTTATTCTTTTTAATCTTCTTTTTTTTCTTGTTTTTTTCCGATCAGAACTAAACAAAAACATAATCAATCAATCAGTTAATAGCAAGTGACGATATAATAAACGGTTAAAATGTTGTGTATTTTTAAAGGCTTTTATTCAGTTCACTCTGTGTGTTACACTCAAAATGTTCGTAAATTGGAAGCTATTTTTGACC
>JAQIWH010002934.1:0-22049 GCA_034695005.1 Cryptops parisi | reverse complement strand
AACATTTAATGTGCTACTATAGACTTTTTCCTATTTTTCTGTTATTCTATTAAAATTAATTTCATTATACACAAATTCAATTTTGATATTTTAATAGAAAAAGAAATACCATTTTTTTAAAATTAAAAGCTGAAATACTGAAACTGCGAATAGAAACTGAAACCTAAAACTTATTGTTTCTAGCTTTGCCTTTTATTCATTTACAATGAATAAAAGGTTGCCCTTGAAAAACAAAGTTTTTTATATAATCTTGTTTTTTACCATTATCATATACGACCTCCTCCCCCCTCAGTTCAAAAAGTTTCAGGATTTTGATTCCAATAAATTGCAGGAGAGAAATAAAAAATATAGGACGCATAAATATGATAGTAGAATATGTAATGTAGTGCTACAAACAGGTTTAACGAGGTTCTACTGGAAATGTGTAATCTACTAAACCAGCAGTTGTCCACTTTTTTTTTTCACTTGTGTACTCCCTGGAAACTCATTTCGATACATTATAACCCTAATATTAGCAGTACAGCACAGTACTGTAATTGAAATGTGAACAATCAGTGCATAAATTTTTATAGTTTAAAATCCGAAGTTACAGTGAACTGGAACACATTTAATGAAAACTTTATTATATAAAAACATTATCTTAAAAATAGTTTTACAACTTTTGACTTGTCTTTTACACTGTTGACACTTTTGTACCTTTTTCTGCCATTACTGATTTTTTTTTGCATACCCCTCAACTCCTGGTACGTACCTCTAAGGGGTACACGTACCACCAGTTGAGAACTGCTGTATTGGCCAATTTGTTTCACAAATTGAATTCATTTTCACACAAGATGGTTATAGCCTACTAAAGCCAGTCTTCCTGGAATATAGATTGTAATGTATCAATTTACATTTCTTTAATTTGATGATGATCCCACTTTTCACACCATCTAGCCAAAATTCAGGGGTGGCAAGTGTCCCTCCCTGTCATACCCTGGCTACACCCATGTTTACAACACTTTCTCTAGTAGTCTAGTTAAGACCTAATTTCACACCAGCTGGAGTAAAATAAAACTCAATAAAATGAAAACAAACTATTTTACTTGCTAAAGATACACTATTCTATTTTTAATTTTACCGACTTTGAAATTGAATTGATGTTATTGTGAATATGATATTGCATTGACTGTAATCTATACTACTAACAGTCTGCAAGTCAAAACCATTGTTTCCATCATTTTTCTATTACATCGTAAAAAAAATACAAAAGCACTAAATTAAAAGAAAAAAATAAAGTTTTTTTTGTATGTTTTACTTGATTTTTCGAACAAATTATTATCGCTGTTTCAAACAAAAAAACGTTCAAAAACGTCACATGTGGACGGGCTCAACGTAATGTCACTGTGGCATCATGGAGACTAGTCCACATGTGATGTCATCACACGTTCCAAGTCCAAGGAACCCACCATGTTGACTGGTTTTAAAGCTATTAGACTATTACGTATAAGAATCCCAATTTGATGCATGAATTAAACATTTTGAAATTATGAACACAGTTATTGCAAACTTTTGAAAGTTGAGAAAAATACACATCACAATACAAGCTCATGAAATCTGCTTTTCCGAAGGATGTTTTCGAATACAGCATGCCCCAACTTTAAGCCGATCCTCCGATAATCATATCGGATTGTTAAGGTTAAGAAGGAAAAAAAAATTATCTTTCTTTATCATCTTTATACAAGCTCAAGTTTTTGAGTTCAATAACCCAGGGTGAGTCGAAGAAGTTTTAACTGCCATGTTTATTAGTTCATATAATACTTTTATGTGCAGACAAGCCACTGTAAAATAACCCAACATGATTCTTAATAATAAGCTACCTTTTATTTTAGTACCTTAAATAAACCTTAAAAAAAATACTTCACTTACATACAGCAAAGTTGTAAGCTAATATAGTTAAAATCACCAAATAATTCTAAAAATTGTATGTTTGGCAGGAGTATCGGTACGTTGAGTTTGTTTCTAAAATTCTAATAATGATTGTAATAGTGACAACTAACTAACTAACTATAGTTAAACTTAGTTAAAACAAACAAAGATTTATTGATTTTATGGTTAATGATGAAATTGGTTGTTGTTGATTTTTTTAACTAACCTGTACTAGTATCTATACTCATAGACAATAGTTTAGATTAGTTAGAAACAGCACCATGCCACTCTCATTGCAGTCTGTGGATTAATACATAAGTACCCAACCAATTAAACAGTGATACCTAAAATTGTATATGAATTTTATGTTGTCATTTAAAATATCAATCACTACGTAAGTTATGCTCAAAATCTAATCTCGGGTCTGACCACAGACTTTTAACTTTAAGTCAATGGTCTGACACTGAATGGGAATACGGCTCCCTGCCCTGCATTGCTTCAAGAAATGTTTACCTAGTCAAAAAATCATTTAAAAAAGGAGGTAGGTTTTTGTTTTAAAATTAGTTTTCACTTGTTTCATAACGATTTTATGGAATTAAAAAAACAAACTTTTTCAGTCAGAGCTGGTAACTTCACTTTTCTATCAAAAGGACTAAATTTACATTGGTTTAGTTTTAGGATGATTTTATCCACAGATATCAATAACATCTACCTTAATGTACATTAATTTCAAATGATAATGAAAAGTGAAAAATATACATGACGTTACTATATACAGTATATAAAAAAACACTTTCTTTTTCGCTTATTAAGCAGAAGAGAAAATGAAACTTGAGCAGAGGGTTGACACTTACACTTATTTATTAGATTATTTCACGAAATATAAAATGACTGCATATACAAGAAATTTAACCAAAATAATCACAGCAAAGTATAATGAAATATGTCATATGTTCAAGCTGATCAGAGTTGATGGTAATTACCTATCTGAACTTGCTGAGCTAGGCGGTTCCTGCAGATTGAACCTAGTCGCCATTATTATTCCTTCAAATTCAGATACAGACAATCGATTCTAAATATCGATTCATGCCTCAAAAAAAACGATTATGTTTGTGGCTAAACACCTTTTTTTAATGTTTATTAATAAAAAAACGGTGGATCAGGAGGAAAAGTTCGTTATCGGTTATGAAGCAAAATTAATTTTTATTGACTTGGATTCTATTATTTCTAAATTACAAATACTGTATTGATGATACGGTTTATTGAAAATTGTAAATATATTGTTGATTCAATACTTGTCGCGCCATCTAACATCAAAATACTGCAACTTTAATTTTGTTTCAACTTAATAAATACAGTGGATTCTCGAGATCCGAACAACTCGACATCCGAACAAAAATTCGAGGAAATCTAGATTCGAAATCCGATAAAAACTCGAAATTTAAACAAAAAATCAGAGGTCGTTTAAAAAAATAGATAAAAACAAATGACACAAGACCAGAGGCGCACCCAGGATATTTTTCGGGGGGTGTTTTGAAGTGAAATGTGCCTTGTTTTCCCATTTATTGGCCAGTTTTTTTAACACATTTTTGGATTTTCAGGGGGAGGGCTGTTCCCCCAAGCACCCCCTGGGTGCACCTATGCATAAGATAGGTTTCTCTTCAAATCAAGTGGTCGTAATCAGTCTTGCATAAAGCTTTTTCAGCCCGACCCAGCCTGTTCGGCGGGCTGGGCGCGTTTACCGGCTGAGTCCGTATATGGGCCAACTCCAGCTTGATGGGCTAACTTCAGCCCGTTAGTTAATCCCATGCTATCGCATAGCATGTGCACCAGGCTGGAGCTGGCCCGTATATGGACTCGGGGGCCTGTAAACGGGTTGGGCCGGGCTGAAAAAGACTTTGTGCAAGGCTCTGGTCGTAATGTTAATGAACCACAACCTTCAACTAGTGGATTAGAAATGGAAAAAGGGCAATCCACCTTCCAGTGAACAGTAATATCCCTCCTACTACGTATTATATTATTATACAACAATGATACGCAAACATTTAACTGTTGAAATTCCTAATGAGAATGACCCAGGTCTTAGTAATTGCGCTGTCTGTCTGTCTGTTGTAGAACTCATTCCAACAAGCTGAGTCAGTCCCTTGTATACCTGCATGACCTAAAACTGTTGGCCGTCCATCGGGTGACGTCCTCAACACGTCATGAGTCCTGCCCCTGTATTAGCTTTTTACATATGGGTATTGCTATGCACCGAGTTCATGCTGGAAAGCTATCCGAAGTTGTAGCAAATGCGCTGTGCTCGGCAGAAAAGCACTACAGAGTTGTAGCTATTTAAGATGTGTTATACAGGAAAGTTAAAACGTTTACTATAGAAACTTTAACTTCATGATAAAGCAGTGATTAAATCACTTGATGCACTTGAATAGCAAGGTACAGACTCTCACATACAAGATCCAGTGACATAAAATGCGCTGGGGGACTAAGCAGGCTTGTTCGCAAATATTTGGAAATTGGTTCAAGCATACAAATAATGGGTAAAAAACTAATAACTTCAAATACATGCAAATAAGAGGTTGAACATATGTCCGAAAGTATAGATACACACAAATACATTTGCATTACTTCAATTTTTATTTGTAACCATTTATCAATATAACTTGTCCAAAAGAATAGTTTATGGCATAATTATTTACGTTTTGGAAAATAATAAATTATATTTGACTATCCAGACACATTTTTTTAAATCACAAACTTGCAAGTTTTTAAACATTTTTTATATATATATTTTTTATAAGAAACTTTGCAAACAGTTTTTTTTTTGATATAGCAAGAATAGTAATCTTGCTACATAGTATTTGTATTAATTACGTCCATTTCAATGAATTTGACTACTTATTTTTTTATATTTGTATTTTGCATTACTCGATCGTAACACACTTACATCTTTCTCAAATGTCCAACATTTCAATTCTTCAAACCTTAGTTTCGTATTACATTTGCACAATTGCTAGATTCATCAAAACTTAACAAGCAGGGCATTATTGACTGAAATGATTGACATTTAGCTTAATATGTAGATGTTTGTATAGCAAATAAAACCAACTGGAAAAAAAAAAGTAAAACAATGAACAATCTAACAAAAAGAAACAAAACAACATATAATCAATCTGTCCAGTCAAATTATTGTTTCTGCATCAGGTTGATTAATTGGAGTTAAGAGGAGATCTTTTAATTCTTAGAAACCTTTTAAAAATCAGCAAGCAAATATTACATACTCTTTGCAAAAAACAACACAATTTCTGCAGAAGCATGGTTTTTTTTTTTATATATATATATATATAGAAGAATCATCATGTTTTATCATCTGAACCATGAATGAAGCTGGGTTCATTAGGTTAACGTACTATGTGGACGCTGTAATTCTTTGCCACTTCATGAAACTGTTTTCTTATGAAATGAGCAAGCACCATTCGTTCACTCTCCACTGTAATACCGGATTTTAGAATGATCTTCTGGTAAATTAAGACCTAAAAAAAAACAATATAACAAAGTGATTTCATTAAAAAATTCCCACATCAACAGTCTAATAAACAAAAGAACGTTGTGAACGCCAAAAATTCATTATTGGGAGTACTATTGACAAATGTCTCATACATGAGTCTAGCTAATGCATCTGACAAACAAACTCATCCCTACCTAAACATACATACCAGGTGTCCACAAAAGAAGTACAGTATAAAACTTTATGTTGTAATACCAAACAAAGTAAGCTACAGCAAGTTTTTTGCAGCAGTCAGTAGTCTCCACGTGTTCTCAATTGGTCACACAGAGAATGTCCAAAATATAGTTTTTATCATGTATGGTGCGTAATGTCTGGTATTATGGGGAAGAAGGTTGCAAGAAAATGCATTGTTCCAAATCCAGAAGAAATGTGACAGTTGTGTTGTAGACAATGTCCCCCATCTATCACCATGTGCCATAAACTAGTTAGTCATGCTAGTTTCTGTTTAAGCACAAAGGAAGTTGTTAACTAGCTTACTTGCTATTACAACACAAAGTTGTATACTTCTATACTTCTTTTGTGGACACCCTATACAAAGTGAATCTGAATGGTCTGTACAAACTTTGGAAACAAATTCCAGAGACCTAGACAGAAAGTGTGCTATGAACATGGGGGAAGAGAAACTTAGGCAATTCGAGGTGTACTTTCGCCAGCTATTGCAGGCAAACTTCATACCCCATGTTCATGGGACATTTTCTGCTTATCTAGGTCCCTGAAACTTATTCCCAAAGTTTGTACAAACCATTCAGATTCACCCTGTACATCGCTTCAACATTGAACACCTAACTTATTGTACAATATCCGATGTTTATCAATACTTGTTTTGCCCTTTACTCAAACCTGCGAATTGTAACACGCAACAATAGTCCAGGCAGACCTTCAAATATTGGAAGGCTTACAGTATGGCATGGCAACTAAATCCTGCCGGAATTTATTACCCCTTCAGAATATCGTTGGTTCGTTTAAATGAACCAAATTCATTATTTCCTCTTAAACAGTGAAATATTTACATAGAATTCAGATTGTGAAGATCATTTAAATTATACAGGAGGATATGTGTAGATTATATGAAATTATGCCATTTTCTATAAGGGAGTTTAGCATCCCCAAATTTTTGGTATCCACAGGGATTATATTGATAACTTAATACACTTCAAACTCGATTATCCAAATGTGAAGGAGCCAAGCCTATTTCGGATAATCTGGAATTGCAAGAGCCACCAGTACAAGTTGTACTAATATCATTTGTCTTGATATTCATAGCTATCAATAATGTCAATGATTTTTCCAATATTGTACACGACGCTTATATCGAAATAAAAATGACACTTTTCCTAATTCGGATTAAGCAGAATCTCGGATAATCGAGTTTTCAGTGTATTTAACTTCTTTTAAAACTGGCAGCTTCACCCTTATCATGTGAAACAGGGGAAGCATAAAATTGCAATAGTAGGCTGAATGCAATTTTGCTTAAAAAAAATACTTAGTATTTATATTATAATTACCTTCTTTGAATTCGCTGACAACTACATCCCAAGCTGAAAATTGAAAAGAAAAAAAGACATTAGATAAAATATTAAAAATTCCCAACACTTGAACCAAAATCATAGATTTAAACAAAGACGTCGTCCAACCAATCAAATTCAAAGAACTTACAGTAATAATAACTCCACTGAATAACAAGCAAATGCATAGAAATGTCCAGCACATTATAACTTACTAGATTAAAATTGCACTCGTGGCTTCACCCATGCCAAACTAAATGCCATGAAATTAGCTATTGAAAGAACACACATCATTATAAGATTACTAACTGCTACTTTGTCATGTTTCATTTTAGAATATGTACAACTATTCAAGTAGTAGATAACCCAATGCAGCAACTATTTTTTAACCGGTTTTTTGCAGCAATTGATTTTTAATCGTTTTTTTTTTGTGCTGCTGGTGTCCCTTGTTTTGTGTGTTCTTGTATGTGTCCCTTGATAAAGCCGTTAGTTAGAGAAGCTGAAACGTCGGGTTTCATTTAAATTGCACCTAGTCAGTAAGGTGATAGAAGTTTTTTTAGTTTAAATCACTTCTGTTATTCGTTATTAATTAACAATGCAGCAAATTTAAAAGCTGACCGATTATTAATCTAGCAACTATATTAACTTCAATTCTACAGAGTAATTCCACTAACTAAATTCAATTTTGCATTTAGTTAATGAAACGTAATTTTTATTTTTTACTTAGGCCTTTAGCAAACTATAGTGAGTGTTCCATCGTAAGCAAATGTTCGCCAAGGAGATGTTCCTAACATTTTTTAATGGATAGTCCCAAAAATAAAGATGATCTTGAATTTAATTATTTTTACTTAAAAAGAGGTGAACACCCCTATGACAATTAAGCGCGTGCGACGGATCACATAGTTGGCTAGGTCCCTTAAAAAAAAAAAAATTAACTATTTCATAACAAAAAGCTGACATCACAGTGGGTCACAAATTGATCGCTTTGCCACACCAAAAATTACATGTGACGAGAGAGAGTGGTATTGAGAGAGAGATCCCTTTTACCCATCTAGTAACAAATATTGAATTTCTTTTGGAACTCTTAAATGTTGACACTGAAATTAAAAAACAAACTGACACTTACCCTTTGTGATGTAATGGACAACATGTGAGTAATTGAAACTTCCACGGTCTTCACGATCTTCTATCATTCTTTGACTATTTCTCGATTCGACGACCACATTTGTTAAACTTGAACATGTGGGACCATTTTGAAACTTCAGTTCTGAGCAGTCGTCATCGGATCCAGTAAGTGGCATAACAACACCGCTACGCTGTCCTTTCTTTGTTTTATTTATATTTGGTTTTGCAGGTTTTGTAGCATTATTGGTTTTAGAACTTTCCTCATATACTTGTTTTGACATCAGCAAAAGTTGCTCATTAATTTCAAACCCAAACGTAACTTCAATGTCTTGTTTGTGTACGAGTTCCTGCTTGTGCAAAATAATGACAGCTGGTAAACCTTTGCTTGGTGGTTTTTTCTCTTTAATGCTGCAACATTTTTGCATGTCGGGTTCTACAACTTGAAGATTCTCATCTTGTTTGTAATCGACGGATGCAGCGGCAGTGCCTCTCGACGAATCACCGTTTTTGTTTATAAATACAGTGTCAGGTTGACTGGAAGAAACTTTTGTTAAACTAGATTCGTCTAAGGACTTTGACTTGTGCAGTTTTGGAATTTCGGAAGAGTAAGTAAATTCTCGCACAACACTGCCGTCATCACTTGCACATTTTCCACCACCAGGCGATTTCAAATCGCCCATGCTCACCACTTCATCTTGAACACACACAGAGTTGTTTGTTGTATTTGAACTAGTATCACAAATCAAACTTTTAGATGGCACACATTCATCTTCATTAGAGCTTTCCAGAACTAATGAATCATTTGGAGTCAACTCGTAAGACGAATTTATCCTGTAGAAAGTTTCACAAGATGTCACCAATGCCGATGATGCTTGCAAGCCAAGATTTGATTCGTCAGATACACACGACGCTTCGGCTAGTGAAGGGTAACTAGCTGCATGAGACAAAGAGTTTCTCAAACCTTCAAACTGAGTCGATGACGAACGGCCATCTTCAGACGTGGACGTTGAAGCATCTCGCTTGTTGTCCATAGATGCATTATGCAAGGATTCTAACATAGAATCGTCTTTGACAGTCAACAAGGAAGTACTATGTGTTTTATTGGGTAAACTACTAACTGGCAGTTGGGATCTCTGCAACGAACGCATGGACATCTTTGCAATGTCAGCATAAGATGTTTGTGGTGTGCAGGAACTTGAGTTACTTGTTTTGGTTAAAGTGGGTTTTACAGTCGTGCTTTTGACGGGTAGAGAATGAACCGAATCCAAGTCACTATTATCGACTGAAGAGTGATCGGATGGTGGAACACTACTAGTAGACTTACGCCGTGAGTCAATACACGATCGTTGACTGCAATGTCCAAGGGGTAAGCCAGCAAGCAACATTATGTTATCCTTTTGATTATAGTGCCAATCAAAGTGCGAAAGGTCGCAGTCGTTTGACAATCTGTCCATATCGTCCGAAGTACGTTTATTGCGATACATGCCGTTGTTGGATCTCGAGCCAAAGCGATTACGGCGTTGCTTTTTAGTCACTATGTGAAAGCCAGCTTCCTCGGTCATCGATGTTGCAACTGGAAGCTCTTCGACACAAGACCCTTCGCTTGCTTCGTACTGGGACATATCACAGTTAGAAAGAAACGCCTGTTCAACAGAGCTCTCTGTTTCATCTACAGCGTTACAGGTAGCTTCGATCTCGATAACTGTGTTGTCCGATTCATTATCATTATCGGAGAACAAGGACTTCTCCTTACCCATTACCGACTCATCAACGGCTTGCATGGGATTAACCATTTCTTTAATTTCCACGTCGGCAAACTCTATAACAGGTAAATTTCGCTTATTGTTCTCTTTCTCGTTTTTCCTGATTCTAGGAAAGTTCAGTTTGCTATTTTTCAGTGGTTTTTTGTTCGATTCGTTAAGCAAGCTCTTAGCAGGTGGTTTCCCCTTTTTGTCAGTCGATGTGATATATTCAACCAACTCTTCAATTGACAAGTTTCCAATATTGCCACTAACATCACCGGCTCTCATCTCCTTCTGGGTTCCTTTTGTGCGCTTCAATTTACGAGCATTAAGATCCAAAACATCAGAAGCTTCATCTTTTCTCCCAGAATGGGAAATGCTGTAGGTTTTGCGATTATTTGCATCCGACAGAGGGTTGCCATTTACATCAAGACAACGTCCATTGCTTCGTTTCAAGTCATCTGTGTGAAAACAAATAAAATGTTTATAAAATATCCACAAAAAGAAACACTTCTCAACTAGCTTTAAAATCTATACCTACAAGAATCAAACTTTCATAATAACAATAGCCCATAGTAGGATTCCATTTATTTTTCAAATTCGATATTTTAATCATTATGACTAAATTCTTTCTTCGTGAACAGGTTTACAATTAAGTATGTAGGCTAAAAAAAACTTAAGATTTATCCTCAAACAATACAAAATGACTGTTATTGTGTTAATGATTGATTGTATGAGCTGATGGTATGAAATCCAATAGGAACAAAAAATAAGATTACTAACTATTCGTGCAGATTGACACATGGTATGGAAGTTCAACCATTATCAGTGTTAGCAAATTGATATTGAATGATGAAAGCACAATAAGCAACAATACACACCATCAATATGAAAACTGAAGCAAGTTTGCCTAGAAACACGTTTTCTACAATTCAGTGTGTACTGAGGTTAGCTCAAAGGATTGCACTTAAGTTAATGCAACATTGTTAAAGAATCAGGATCTACCATGTTATTTCACATCCATTGCAAAAGAGAGTGCAAAGTGGATGAGCGATATATCACTATATATGCCATTATGGAGAGATAAGCTATTTCATAAAACCTGTCCGTAATGAAATGGAACAAATATGAATCTCTTTGATTATCAACTCCTGGCAAATTCATGAGTTGGTGATCAAAGATATATTCAGATGACCATCAACACAAAAGATACGAAAGTCTATTATAATTAGCAAATCAGTTCTGTTTCTAACTTGCTTCAATGTCAATCATAAAGGCATTACATGTACTTAAAGTAAACGTTAACCTATAGTTATTAAGACGCGTTTACACGATGATAGTTTTGGCGATAGCTGCAGTCATGACAGCGACTATCGCCACAGTTATCTTCATGTAAATGATGCCTAATGTCAACTTTAATATTTAATTTTGAATGTTTTCTACAATTAAATCATATTCCAATAACATTTTTAATATTACTGTATATGAAGCCTCACTTACACAAAGATAGTTGTCGCTGTCATGACCAGCACTATCATCAAAACCATCATCATATAAACACGCCTTTATAAAGGAATAAGTTATAAAATTAGCTAATTCATAACCATGTACAGAAAGTCCTCAATTTATGAAAATTCCTTATATGGAATAAAAACCATCCCCAGGGCCGAATTTCCCATTAGGTCCTGTTGAAACTGGATAGAGGGTTTCTTCAAAAAGTTTGTAGTTGACTTATTTAATTCTAATGTCAACTAGTGATTGAAATTGGTGTTCTCTTAAAAACAAAAGGCCCCCTATTTGGAGTCATACGTCATGGAGCCACCCATCAGGATAGGCACATATCGAATTCTCCTCTTTTTACTTGAATAAACTGTTAGCTTTAAACCTTCAACCGAACAAGACCTTTGGATGATTCAGTGCCGATTTATGAACCTTTATGAACAATCGAACTATTTATTGATATTTCATCGGAGTGTATTACAACAGAACAAAGCAGTGTTTATTATTACAAAACATAGTGTTTCCATAAGCCCTATAGGCCCGTGCCTAGGGCGGCAATATCTTAGGGGCAGCAGGGAACATTAAACTTTATAAGCCTGACATAAAACATTAAAATTATACATTTAGGTGTACAAACGTCAACTTTCAAAAATATTTAAATATTTTTGCACTAAACTCCTTATTTTTTATTTTCATTGTTTGCTGAATTTTGACAAGGAGGGGGGGGGATTCAGTGTAGACCTATAAGTGCAAAACTACCAAATCCAGCCCTGACCAACCCACATCCTCATCATTGTATGTGAGAAAATTTTACTATTCAATTTTGTTTTCTTGAGGACATGTGACAATGCTAGCTGTCCATTTTCTGGACAGGTAGCCAGAATATGTCACATCATGTGGTGCAAACGCTGACCCTTAAGCTTAGATTGTCTGCTGCAGTGTTGTCGCTAAAGTTGGCACAGAACATAACCAAGCTTCACATAAATTAAAGAACTCCTACATGAAAAATATTGGTGCAAACAATCCGTCTAAAAACCTTTTGCAGAATGCAGACTCATAGCAGCACATAGAAAATAAAATGCCTTTATTCAAAAGCAGTTTTATTGAAACTAACATGAATGACTTTAGTAAAAATATTTAGCTTCCAGTCAACCCATTCCAAATTTCTTGTAGATGAATTGCCTACTTTACAGATACAGTAGATCCTGATTAAACAGAACCTCTATAAAAACCGCCATCCCTGCTGTTTTGCCACTAAAGAACAAATCTTTCTTCCCACACATTGAATCCGCCTCTTTAACCCACCACCCTCGTTCACCGCCAATCACGTACCAAGAGTGGCAGCTTAAAGAAGTTTGACTGTAATTCACAAATCAAAATTTGGTGTTTTGACAATTGGAACTTAACAATAAAGTAAGCTAAAATTTTAATTTTGCAAAGATAAAACTTACCATTGCCCTGCAGTTTGAACAACACATAGGGTGGAAAACAATGTTCAATTTCTTCATAATCACATGCAGGCATACTGTCTCTTGCTGATAATTTTGTAAGAAGAAAGTTTATCTAACAAAGTTTTTCTGCACAAATTGTTTTTCTATCTAACTATACCAATTCTGTGAAGTTAGTGCAAACAAATAAACCAACAAAACCAATAGCTACCTGTTATAGACTCTCCATTATATGTTCGGGAAGAAAATAAATCAGTCTTTGGTCGATCCGAAAATGGCAATGATGGCAGAAAAATGGTGTCTTTGTTGCAATATTTAGTCTGAAAGAAAAAGTTAAAAAATCAACTATGTGAATCAAGAAATAAAAGTACCACATGCAGATATATTCTGACAGAATCAAAGCTAAAACGCTAGACTAAAAGGATGTGATTGTGCAGTTACATGATCAATCCATCACAACAAACACCTTTAAAGACAGAATTTCTTATAAAACACTAGCTTTCTAACTCCCATCCTTAAAGCATAACATGGTCTGTTATTAAAGCCCAATGACCATATTATGTCCACAATAGATCTAGACTTAACAAACGTTACAAAAGTGAATGAACGAGTCGATTACAGTTGGTCCACATGGAACCAGTGGGAAGCAAACCTGGCTTCCCTCACCCAAAGGTGGATGGATACCACGGGCTTCAGAAGATATACCGTATTTTTGCAAATATAAGATGAGACTTTTAGGGGTTTGAGCAAAAGATGAATTATATAAGACATGCACGTGAGATAAACCTAGGAAACAGCTTACAGTACTGTATTGAATAATGAAACTTGAGCTGTGATTGGTTCTATCTGATGTAATGTGTTTTGTAATAAACACACTGGAGGATTCTGGAAAGTTTGTTTTTTTTTTTTAAAAAAAACACAACCACATTTACATGTTTCGAATAAAAACACTGAAAACATAATAAAACGTTAAAAACCTTAGGCTATTCGTGAAACTATTTCAATATCCAGTTCATATGCAAGTACAGTACTTCTTGTAGAGCAGAATTTACAATATGCTGGATGTTAATAGTAGGCCTAAATGGCAAATGTTTCAAACAATAAACATCAAACCCAAGACATGGGTTTCCTAAAAAGTGGAAATTCTATATTTTGTCCTGGTTTGTTAATTTCTTCAACGTTAACGTTTTTTTTTGTTGAAAATATTCCGAAAATTTCAGATTCTTGATATATATCCGATATTTTGGACTCTTGAAATAATCATAATTTTGAACCCTGGTTTCTAGCTAATTACTTGCTTTACCACTTCTTGGTTTTTGTTGAAAATGGCAGCATAATATAGACTATAGAGAATCACCTTGTTGCTCAGAATGGGATGCTATGGAGGTTTTCATCGAAAAATAGCTCTCCTAAACAATTGAAAAGTGTGGCTTATCGCTATGTTGCCCTGAGCCCTTCGATTGAAAAAAGCCATATTGGCAGAGCACTGAAACCAGACCCATTACTGTAGATTAGCACTATGCAATGTTTGAACACAGTATGCTATTCAAAATAAACAGCTATGGGCTTTTTTAACAGAAATTCGTATTTGGCCAATGCATTTTAATCTGAAATGAAACAATTAAGTAACATACCACCATCCACCACACACACAAAAGTTTGAAAACAAAACTTGACTCTTAGAAACACAACCGTGATTCACTTGTTTGTAATTGCATCTTGCATTTTTGGAATATACAGTATAGTAGGTCTAGTCCACTTCAAATCAACTCAATTCCCAATTTATTTTCAACTAGATTTGAAAAGCTTTCTTAAGCTCTCAATTCTTATCCAAATTCAACTAATTTTTTTCAAGTAGAACCTAGCCTTTAGGAGCATGCAATAAACTTAAAATATTTGATGAACAGAGTAAAAGAATATTAAAAATAAAACGTCCACAGAGAATTTTTTTTGTGCTTCATTTTTTTTTAATGTTTGAAATAAACAAATTGCACGAACAATTGCATAGTGAATCCATAGGATTTCACCATCCCAAAAAACATAATTGCATTTCTCAAAACTATATTTCTATTCGTTACCACAAAAAGATGTTGACGTGAATTTATTTTTGCCCAAATACTGCTTTGCAACTTTACAAGTTGTAGTGTTTGAGATAATGTCAATTATTTTTGTATAGATTAAAAATTGCATTTCTACGTAAAATGTTATTACATGGTTAAAACACAATACCCATTCATAGAATTAAGATTTGTTTTCATTGGGATTACAAAGTGATCAAAAACCAAATGCAAAAGATGATAAAATGTTTGTTATCCCAGAACAAAGTGCATCAAACGCAAGCACTCTGGTAGGTAGAGATAAAACCCAGACAAGAAGAATACAGTGGACCCTCAAACTTCGAACACAATCTGTTTCAGTAGGTTCAACTTTGTTAAATTTCCACAATAATGTAAATTGAATTAACGAGCCCCTCCCCCACTTAACCAATATAATACATTTAAGTGCTTATTTCCAATGATCATATTGGTAAATACAGTAGAACATCGATTATGCAAAAGACTGCTCATTTGAGCAACGGTAATTGAGTAGATGGGATTCCACTTAGTTTTGTGCCAGTCGTATGCTGAACAGTACATTCGATATTTCGAGTGGATAGTGTTTTGATATTTAATTTACTTCCCTACAGTTAAATAAAATGCTGAAGTGAAAGCGAACAGTACTATCCATTAAAGACAATAACCTAAAGTTATTGTTATTGAAAATTAGTAAATCCATTAAAATAAATGTCATGTTTTTTTTTTTAAAAAAAGATATTGTAGAATACATAGCCTATCTAATACGTATGTAATCTACTCTAACGTGCTCCTCCTCCTCACCACCAGCTATGGTAGCGCCACCACACGTGTGAAAATGCCCCGATTTATACCGAACTTAGTCTACAGTAACTGTAACAAATATTACAAAACAATGAGAGTTAGAACAATAAATAACAATAACAAATGTCGTGCAGCAACGTAAGATAAAACAAATTGCATAATAAAAATAAAAAAAATTTCCCATCACTTCTATTTGCTAGTAAAATATAAATATACATATACTGTACTGTACTTGTGAACTTAGAAAACAATTGTTTCTTTTCATATATGCACATTAACTATTAATGCTCGGTTATGCTAACAAATCGGTTTTATGAACACCCATGGCCAATGCTCTACTCTACTGCAACGATAAAACTAGTGTATTTAATTCCAATAAATGATATGTTTGTGTAGTTATGGAAAAGTACATACATACATACAAATAGTGTACAACAATCAATCAATAAATAATAATAGTAGTAGTATAAAATAGCTATTGCTGTTCAGTGGCAGGTGTAACCTTTCTTCCATCCTGTTTAAGTGTCATTTATTTTTGTCTACTTTTTTAAAAAATTTCTGAAATGTTGTATTATACACTGTCATTAAACAGGTTGATGTTTCTGTTCACAACTTCTGCCCTCAACTTTTTTGTTTCGTCAGTTTCAAGTTGTTCGAAGGTTATTAGTACTTTTAGTCATAGGACTATTGGTCATAAAAAAACTATCAATCAAGTGAACTATTAGTCATGGGTACTATTAGTACCAGTATGGGACTATTAGTCATGGGTACATACCCTTCACTTGTTAAATCGTCCAAATTTTAAATCATATTTTGATAGTAGCATAAGATGAATTAGTAAATGAATTAGAGATGCTTATTTAAAACTCAAACGACCAGTAATCCTTAAAGTCACTTATTCAAACGGTGCAAACAACAAAATGATTCCAGATTTAAGGTGTTCAAAGTAGAACAGGGCACACAAGATTTTGCATGATTTCACGAGCTCAAATGTGGAATGAATTGGAATTCATTTCAGCCATTTTCATTGCATCCTGCGTTAATGTTGTTACACCATTTTAGTGATTAAATTATTTTAAGAAATTTTCAATGCAGGAACGATGATCAGGTGAGGAAGAAAGTGATGAAGTGAAGGTTTATGATGCAGGACAAAACGAGAGAACTCTGAGTGAACCTGCACCGTACGGTGTCACACCCCACAATAAATTCACATGGCACGAACAGGAAGCAAACCTAGAGGCCTAGACTACCAATGATGGATGCCTTAACCAGCAGTCCACGAGTCTTGTCAACTGCTGATTAATTATGCTTTACACCATGCGATTCAAAGTGAACAACATGTCCTTAGTCATTTAGTGATAAGTGACATGTGAAATTGAACACGGCTTTTGTTTGTAAATAAACATTTCATTCTTGACAAACAGATTTCAAATAAGAATTTACTTACGGCTAAAGGTAGAGTGATAGCAGCATCAACTTCTACTTCATTAAATATCTCAGAATTGGCCTTTAAACAAGTAGCAGAGTTATCAGAAAGTTGGTCTTCATCAGTGATGCTACAGCTGTTTACAATGTTCCGAGAAACGTTCTTGGCTGAATGACATGACTTTATCAGCAAGTTTGAAGATTGTTCGTCATCACTGTGGTCTAGCTCCATCATTTCAATATCTACGGTTCCAGGAGGGTATACGTTGTCATTCCAATTAACTGCGGAAACATCGTTGGGGGCGAGTTCATCTTCACATGCTAACTTGTAAGAAGAAGTTCCGGTTGAATCACTCTTCTTGTGATCAGCCAAAGTATAGTCATACTTTGAAGACATTCTTTCAACACCATGGCTATCAATTTTGTTTCGACTAGAGCAACTAGACTTCGCCACGTCAACATAATTCTTCTTTAAATCATTGTCTGTTTTGGAAGTGAAGAAATCCAAACCACTCAAATAACCTCCATCTCCAGATGCCACCGCATCACCAAAGCTTTTTGAGAGCTGGAATTTGTCGTCTGCTATTGAAGTAAAACAATTTAAACTTCCAGATTTTTGCAGCTTATTCTTTGCACGAACATCTCCACATTCTACCTTTCTATTCAAATTTTGCAAAGAACCACCCTGTGCTGTGCGCATAGAGGCGCTGCTTTTGTTTTCTTCTTTGCACCGCTTCCGTTCTGGGCGTTTTTTACTTAGAGCACTGCGAACACTGACTCCAATTTTTGGCTTAATGTTGGTTTTTAAGTCATCGTCGTCAGACTTCACTTCATGAAGAAGTTTCTGCAGCATAGGGCTTTTATCATGCAAGTTCACCGAAGTCATACTGAATGCTTCTTCGAGTAGACTATGAAATTCATTATCACTCAAATTGTTGATGTCATGAGATGATTCCTTTAATTTGTCCTGTGGAAGAAACAAAAAATTACACTTAATTAAATCGATAGTTAACATAGCATACACCCAAAATGTAGAAATTTACATTAACATGATACTTGTATTATTCTTTAAAACGCATTTACACTGTGTTCGAAAAGGATGCTCTACATGGCGCTGCTTTTAGCCGCTTTGACCAAGCTCCATAATTCGTCAGCGAATTCGCTGGAAAAAACTTCTTCTAGACACTGTTTTTTTATTCGCTATTGCTAGCTTCTGAAATGTTGACGTCGCAGCGTCTAGTGGTCACTGGTACAAAGTTGAACAAATGCTGACGTTTCGTCATCCAGGAGATGTATGCACATGCATGGTGTTGTAACATTTTTTTCCTACTGCTTTGTGGATTATTTCGCTGTTTCCGTTTGGCATCCATTATGCCGCCAAAATTTGTGAGACTGAAGAACAGTGAAATATGTACATTTCTGTTTTGTTTGTTTGTTTTATTTTTAAATTTCGGTACAGTCCACTTGGACCAAATACATGCCAAAGTATTACAAGTTTCCAAAAATATAGCAGGATCAAAATCAAACAATACAACACAATGTTGAAGTGGTTATAGTACATTAATAAAATCATATAAGCTAATGTTTATGCAGGGCCCGAATGTTTATGCATTTGCATAGATGTATATGCAAAATGCATTTTGGGTACTTTTTCAAATCGATGCATATTTCGGTTAATAAGTATGGCATATTTTTGTGATGTTTGTTTTATTGCATATTTACAAGATTTTTGGGAAGTAATTTCTGGGCAGAAAGAAAATTTATATACATTTTTTCCACATGATTTACTCTATTAATTATTTATTCACCCAAAGAAAAAAAACAGGTTGCAATGGCATTGTTCAAGGCAAAAACAAAAAATACTACTTCTGAAAGACTACAGATTGAAGAAAATGAAAGCTGTGATTGCAAGAAACCCAGGTTATAAAGATATTTGCACAATTAGCAAGATTTTGAAGGGCAGTGGCATATCTATGAGTGATTTAAATATTGCATATTCTGTTGATGACGCGAGTCATTTCAAATTTGCCCCAATAACGCAGTGTGACGTGGAGAGAAGATTTCCATGCTTGTCGATTGTCTGCTAATACAGACAATGGACAAACTTTTAATTTTCAAAATTTAAAAATGAACATAGTAAGCCATTGCAATTATGTTTAATCTTGTGTCACAAAACACCATGCCACTTCGATATGTTGTATTTTTTTACAAAGTAAATAAATATACGGTAACATTGAATTAAATGGTTTTTTGTAGTGGAATTTGTAACCTCTACTGTGAAGTAAAATGTTTTTAAAATAAATGCATATTAGTACATATTTCGGTACTTTTAAGTGCATAAATGGATGCATATTTAAGGAGTTATAAATGCATAAACATCCGGGCCCTGGTAATAACCCTTTTTTTTAAATTATCCAATCATTTGGAATATTAAACTGAAGTAGTGTTCCAACAAACTCTGGCTGGTGACTTCATACTGTTTACCAGCAAGGTGTAAATGGTTTAATGCTAGCGACTTTGTCCGTCAGAAATTCACTCTGACAGAGCGAAAAGCTGGTGATAAAAAAAAAAGAAGCTAGCGACAAGATCAAATGCAGAGCTGTTTACAGAACCCTGAACAGTCATATGAATGTGATAGATGACTTTTTTTTGTTTCTTAAAGCTTAACTTTTGACCACAAAACCCATGCCATACCCCCTGAGAACACTTTTGTGTTGCAAATGTGTAGCTGCACTCATTTGGAGTAGAACTAACTGCCCACCAAAATTCAACTTCCTAGGCTTTTTGATTTTGCACTACAGAATCCCTCACCACTGCTATTATACAGTAGGATGTCATTGAAGAAGCATATTAAGTGATCTCATGTAACAATGGCGACCCGTTCTAGAATGACAGTCGTTACATGAATCGGTCGTTACATGTACCAAGTCTATGTTATACTTGCAAGTCTATGTTAAGGAAGCGATTGGTTTTAAGAGCCAAATTGCCATCCTTCAAATGTAATAATGCCAAACAATGACAAAAGTATACACTTAATATAGAATAAGTAATAAAAAACAAGTATTCATCCTATATAAAAACATCACAAAAAGTTCAATGCTGGCTCAGATAGATGCATACATCTTTTTCTGGATTGTCCGTGCTCATCTCGACAGCTATCAGAAATCGCTAAGCTATTGTAACAAGAAATATGGATGCTAGACAGCCTATGGAGGTCAGGTCATTACACCAAATTGTCATTATTTGATATTGCCAAGATGTGAACAATGTTATAGTTCACTGTATCCATTGAAAAATCAACAGTAAAGTTGTTATATCAATCATCAATATATCAATTACTGTATAATGCATGTTACGTTTTTCTATTGACTAAAGTAGACAAGGAAGTAATCAACCCACTGTGAACTAAATCTTAGGTACTCACTTCCTTGGATTCTTTGTACGAACTTTATTAAAACAAAAGGTATCAAAGGAAGTTAAAAGTCTGCAAACGTTATGTAACCTTAATGACTGTTGAAATAACGTCAGCTCCAAGAAGAATTTAGAAATGCAACAGAGAAATTTGAACTGTGTTGAGTTATGGACTGTGCACATACAGCAGCTTAGACAGACCATGAATAAGGTGATAAATAAGCAAATTTGGGTGCTAAATAGAATAGGTAATGTTACTGTCAGAGGCCAATCTGTAGTCACAGGTACAAGGCATTGTCAGAACTTAAATGATTGCACTGAAATGATGAAAATTCTTGAATGAATTCAATGACATTACTGTACTTTTAAAATAACCAATCTACATTCAGAAGTCAAAATCAACTTGCTCGGCTGCTAGCATTTACAATAATCAAACATGATACCAACGAAGAATACAACACAGCAAAACATCAAGCCTGTGAGTTCATCAGAAAGGATTGAAAAAGTCAGCTGTTCTTTTTTGTTAACACCTTTTCCAAATCACCTACTTGTTCTCAGACATTGAACAAGTTCAATAAAATTAAATTTCTTACAGTACCATTTTAATGCAAATTATATGTGCCTAAAAAGGCAATTATCTGGCACCTTTACTCAACCAAGGACACGCCCGCCTAACATTATGCAATGAAACTTCATCATGTTATGAAGGCAAACATGAAAAGTCGAACCTGACAGATTTCTTTGAAACATTACAGTTAACAAAGTTTTTTTTTAGTTTTTCAGATACTGTACATATTGCAAGCTGGATAACTCAGGTGGTTTTTTATTCACAACTGATTGGCGTAAACGTAACGTACCCAAATTCAATGCATATCATGCTGGACATCACTTAATGGGATTTTGTCATGCTCGGCTTTTAGTTGCACATGTCTCTCACCAGGTGATATCAGAAATATTCAAGAAAGGTTCAGAAACTGTCAGTTTGAACTGGAGTTTCTTAAGTTATTGTACAGCTGTGTTTATGATTTCAAGCAATCAGACCTGGTGGTCAGAACATTCACCTCTGGCGGAAGTGGCCCGCATTCGCCTCCCACTCGTGCCATGTAGATTCAGTTTGTGGTTTAGCACCACAGGGGCAGGTTTTCTCAAGGTTCTCCCGTTTCCTCTTGCATCATAAAACCCTATTCAATCTTCATCATCTCACCTAGTCATCATTTTTGTGTTTCCCAATTTCAATAAAGTGAGGGCCAATTGACACAGTGAGGCCATTCAGTGCCCTCAGTAACTCCAAGTACCTACTACCTCAAGCAATCATGAAGCTGATTAGGCATATTGCACAGACAAACCAACTAAAAACAACTTTAATAGATACTAGGGGAACACGCTCGCTCCGCTCGCTATTGAGTTTGTTATTATTAGTGTTAGTGATATTAGTTATAATTTTTAGTTATACGTTTCGTTATAAATGTCACTATAATTTTCAGTTAAAAAGTTTCATCTTTGCATACAAAAGACTTTGTATACCAAACAATGATAAGTAATGT
>JAQIWH010002933.1:0-22054 GCA_034695005.1 Cryptops parisi | reverse complement strand
TTTTATGTGCTTCAAAAATTGAAGGGGTTACATATTATTGTATAAATTATCAAAAGGTTCCTTCACTACATATAATTGCAAAACACTGGTCTACTGTATACATAAGTACAAAAAGTTTGTAAAATTTTAGCCTGCCTTAAAATGTTTTGAACCTGCCCTAAACATACAGTCTGGCTACAGCCCTGGCTATTTGTATGATTTGCCGTAAAAAAACTTTATTCAAATCAAGTGAACAAACTGCAATTCATCAATGTACAAATTTCCTATTAAGTGCCTCCGGAACTTACAACCGAGACAATGTTGCTTACTTGTGGTCGGTGCAAGACTCATCTATCAAGCGAAAATGCACATCCACCATCAACTGCTTACTAGAATAATTTGGACCCTGGAGCAATTCCACATAAAATTGCTATTCTGATCTGACACAAGTGGAGCAACAATTGATAGCAAGAGTGATGCCCTTTGTAAAGATCATAAAATTTTCTGGTGTGTTCGGACAATATGGATTCAAAAGACAATCAATTCTCTTCGCGCAGGACATTTTTAAGGTTAGTGAGCGTTTGCCCCATTTGCTTCCTCGTTCTCCTGTTCTCCAGCAGAAAGTGTAGTTTTAATAGAAGAGTTGCAAAATCTCAACATCACTCGAGAGTTTACAGTTTCCAGAGACCGCATCAAACATGCATTGAATTGGTTGATTGATAAAAATTCATTGTATGCAGACGTCACCAACTTGTCTCAATCAGCAGAACTCAGTGTGAAGCGAATAATGCGTCATCAACCACTTGAACATGATGTAGTGACCGAGCAACAATACGATTACAATGAAGATGTGTCTGCTTATGTCCCCTTAAACAACAACAACGTTTCTCGTTTGATTCGAGCATCCTAGCACCAAGGGAATGAAACAATCTTCAATCCACTTTACGTGGGTATGACATGCACTGCAATGGCATTGTCCGCAATATTGCAAGCTGCTCTGATAATGCCTTCACTTTGGAATACAAATATCTACAATCAAGTGCTTCTCACTGGTGATAAATTGTACGAAACCGTTCGAGTCTGTTCTGAACTTCAAAATGTAATAATCCCACAAAATGGTCACCTCCAAGTCAATAATTTTAATTTATTTCGTAACAACATTTTGGCGTTCATCAACACATTTGTTATTAATTATGATCATGACTCATCAATTGTTGGTCTGCTCGAGTGGAAGGATGAACACCAACATGACATAACTGGTCGGCTTTAAAGTGAGGCCTCGAACAACTTTTTGAAAACCATCGCTATGGTATTCTGATTGCCAGTGGAAAATCCGTAGCAGTAATAAACACCGATAACCGGTTCTACTTTGCTGACTCACATTCATGTAGTGGTGGTGCACCAGCAGTAAACGGACGAGCTTGCGTAATCAAGTGTGACACGATTGTAGAATTACATTGAATCTGCAAACAAATGACTATAGCAAAAATGGACATTTTACAATTAATTTTTTTTGATGTTGTGAAGGATGACATTTCACATGACAGCCAGAATGTTGGTGCCCACCATGAAGCAGTTTGTGAAAAACGAACACCCAAAAAATCCCCTGACAACCTCGAAGAACGTTATGAAACAATCGCAACTGGCATTCCATCAATTCCAATAATAACAACTGTTATGTATCCTATCGAAAAATACCAGCCACCAGCAGCACGTGTGTTAGAAAATGTTTCAGATGATGCAGAGGCTTTGAATACAACTCGATGCAAAACCGACAACAATATTGTAAATGTTGATCATAAAAATAAAGCTGAAAAATGTGCATGGTTTCAGCTTTTCCCATACAACATAAATGGCTTTCAAGAGAATCGTCCAGTGCGCATCACATCGCTCGATTACTGTCAGACACGAATTCTGAGTGAAAACACCAGATTTCAGCGTAACGACTACTTATTTTACGCACTGTCCATGTACAAATATTATCGCATGAAATCCAACATTTCTGTCTGTGGTCGAAAAATTCAGCATGACAACCACATGATAAATGACATTCACTTATATATTAGAAATCTTCGCGAAACACCAGCTTACTGGAACAGTGCACTACAAGAGGTTATTGCAATGATTAGATGTATCGGACCACCACACAACTTCCTAACATTCAGTTGTAACAACTTGAACTGGCTAGATATGCAGAAAGCTCTGCTGCTTGCCGATCAAGGCACTGACAAAGATCCGACTTGCCTAACAGCCTTTGAAACGCATGTTTTGATCGAAAAGTATCATGTCGTTGTCAGTCGACACTTTATGATCTGTGTTAATGCCTTGCTGAATCACATGAAACACAATGATAACCTTTTTAGAGGTCCATTGGTTGACTTTTAGTGGCGCATTGAATTTCAGAAGAAATTCACCGCATTTACATATGGTTATATGGATTGAAGGCACTCCAGACTTCAACACAGAAGATGGTATCATGAAAATTGACGAGGTGATGACATGCGAACTTTCCGACGATGACAAACTCAAACATTTGGTGCAAAAATTGCAAGTTCATCGACAAACGAATGCATGCAGGACAAACAGCTTTGCGTCATGCCGTTTTGCATTTCCTAGACAAGTTACTGATTCAACAAGAATTATCACACATACATCTAATGACTTCTTGAAAAATGGTGGACGTATATGCATTTTGAAACGAAGAACTGTTGAACGATACATAAACAACTACAATCCGGCCCTGTTACAAATCTGGAAGGGAAATATGGACATTCAACCATGTGGCAGCAATAAATCAATTACATCACCAAATACATTTCTAAAAGCAAACCAACTGGTGTTGATAAAACACTTAAAGAAGCCATCACAAAACTCCGACGTGAAGAAATGGACGTAATGAGAAAACTTTTCAAGATCGCAATAAAAATTCTTAATGAACGTCAAGTTTCAGCATGAGAGGTTGTCTATTGATTATGTAATTTGCGTATGTGTAAGAGTTCCCGTCACTGCATTTTTGTCAATACAAGACAACCTGAACAGCGTTATCAAGTATTTGATTCGCCAATAATGATAAAGCTGTGAGATTTTGCACGAATTTAATTGAATGCTATCAGCAACGGCCACTGCACCATCCAGACTATGATTTCGACTCAAAGTGCTCACTCGACTTCGCCATGCAATTTAAACCATACTACACTCAAAGGAACAACTTCATAATCAATGAAGACAATGGCGATCAAGACGCATATTGAGAGCCAGATGTTCTGGATCTCAGAAATAAATTACTTACCCTACAAAACAACGCAAAAATGAAGATACTGAGGTTGCAGCAATCGTTCGTGTATCCTTCTTCAAAGAATCAATAGACCCGAAAAACTACTATTATAGTTTGCTAGCGCAATATTGTCTTTTTCGCTGAGAGAACGAACTGCTTCAAGGTTTTCAGTCTACAAAGCATGCCTTCTTGGCAAAAGAAGACCAACTTAAGCACTCGAGTGCCAATATGGAACTTCATCGTCGTCGTGATCAACAGTTTCAGATTGCTTTAGACCGAGCACATGCTTTTGTCGAGCTGAAAATTCATGTTCCACCAGAAGATGATGTTAATGTTAATGTCCCTGAGGAACCAGACATTAATGATGATAGTTTCAATTCGATGAAAGAAGCCCTTAACGTCGAACAACAAGACCTACTCAATTTCGTTACAGCAAGCATTCATGACTGGCTAAAAACTAAACGGCTCAAATCATCGCATGAGAATGTTCATCACCGGCGGTGCCAGCACTGGCAAAACATTCACACTTAAAGTGTTGAGGGAACATATCAAGCAATGTTATGGCAGTGACAAGATCACGTTGAAAGTTTGCGCTCTCACAAGAGTGGCTACTCGACTAGTGAATGGATGGACATTGCATTCACTCCTGAAGCTTCCCGTCCAGAAAGACGACACGCAAAAGCAAAATAATTAACATGCCTATTCTTACAGAGGACTTCCTTCGTCGTATGTGCTCACAGTGGTCGGATGTTGAGTTTCTGATCATTGATGAAATATCGATGGTCCATATGAAATGTTGTGCATGGTAGATCAGCGTTTGAAGCAGCTCAAGGACACTGACCTCCTTTTCGGAGGATTGAATGTGCTTCTCATCAATTCAATTCAATCTCATGCAATTGCCATCAGTGCGAGGTCGTCCTGTCTTCATCCAATCGATTGATATGCAACCTGCAACACATTTATGGCGAATATTCTCATTCTGTGAGCTCTAGCAAAACATGCAACAGCATGGTGACACAACGTTCGTTGATCTGCTGAATGTCCACACTTCCGTCGTGCTCAAATGTATGCAGAGGATCTACTAGCATTGCTCATCAACTTTGAATATACAGGTGTGCATCGAATCGAATCTGTAGAAGTAGTTTCCAGCTAAATTTGCATATGGTACAGCACAAAGACGAATGCTACCATTGATTTTGTGCTGGTTGTCCACTGTCCACAAGATGCAAGGGACCACAGTTGACCGTGCTGTCATTAATTTGGGATCAAAAAACTTTGCTCCTGGACAAGAATATGTTGCTTTTAGTCCTGTCCGAACGCTAGATGGTCTTCGACTTGAAGATCTCAATTGCAACAATCTGACATCACCAAACATTTGTAACAAATTGGCCATTACTGAAATGGAAAGACTGGGACATCTTCCAGTGTACAATTCTTGAGTCGCAGGTATTTATTTTTTAGACCTGCTTGAACGTTATGCATTTGTTTTATTCAAACTCTGTGTGTGTTGTGAGAGATTCAAACTCTTTGCAGACAATGTTTATCCAATTTCTGATATCCCAAAAAAGTTGAATTTTACACATACATGTAGTACATAAACCGTGAAACATTTGAGTTTATTAAGCTTTGACGGTTCACATGTGAAGGTCAAATTTTGTCCAGTCGTGTGTTCACAATGATATACTTAATGAAGGCTTTCCTGGAATCTACAACACTTTCAGAAACATGACTTCATTGCTGGTATTGAGGTTAACTCGTCAAACATTAACCCACTGATAATAAAAAGGTTGTGCCTAAAAACAACGTTTTTTTGATATTTTGTTAAAAATTATTATAGTTGTTGGAAAACTATTTTATTGGTAAATAAAATACATTTTGTTTTTAGGCAGTGAAATGACTCACACTTGCTTCCTTCAGTTCCTGGCAATAAATAAATATTTTTGTGGTGTTTTAATAGATTTGGGCACACAACACCAATAATAAACACTACCAGTACTCCACTACTCGTACTAGGTGTCGATTCTATATCCATTTTGTTGTACTAATATTTTCTCCAAGTTGTGGGTTCCTAAAACCTCCCTCAGGTGAATCACACGCTGAAGATTTATCACTCATTTCCTTCAACCATACCGAACTTCACAAAGGGGTAAACAAAAATAAAAAACCAACACTGAGGGGTAATATTGTCAATACTGTAGTCAAGAAGAGCAGAATAAAAATTCCACAACCAACCTGCAGCAAAAAAAAAAAAACCTTCCACCCTGTCTCTAACTACCAAAACTAACAATCCCACTCTTCATTATACCTCCATGCTTGTAACAAACTCCCATATCCAGAAGATACAAATGCTTCTGCATCATATAGAAATTTTGTCCACGTGTTTAACCCCCAATTTAAGTTAAACAACCAAGCTTGAATTTATTGTATTTTAATGTAGTTTATTGTATTTACGTGAGCATAGTCGTTGAAAGTTAGGAATAATTATTTTAAACAGCGAAAAATAAAAGCTTGCAGTTAAATGTTGTTAAAATGTTTAAAATAAAAGCTTGATGATAAAATGTAGCAGTTGAATAATAAATAAGCGCAGCCAAAAAAAATCCACCAAAAAAAAAATTACCCCATCCCCAACGTTGGGAGGTAGAACGCACCACCACCCCCAAACAAGCTAATTTTGAAATACTCTTCAAAGAATACAAACCACTGCTTATCTGTATGATACGCACAGATGTAAACAAACCACTCATACATTGTGACGTCACAACATGCCAGCTTGCCTTTGTAGCAGACGACGAAAACATTACGTTAAAAAATATCTCAAAAATTAAAACACAACTTAAAAAAAAAAATCATGCACACAGGTAATGTTTTTTGACACATTTCTTCTTTTTAAAAGGGTTTTCAAAAAATGTGCAAGTCCTCTATTGTATATTTGTGCATTAGTTTGTCAAGAACACAAAATCTCAAATGTATGACGAAATTTGTTACATGCAAATAACACTAATCAAAATGCATACAGGCGCTCCTGGCTCCTCTACTTAAGAACTTTTAGAGATACAAACAAACACAATCGCAAATACATTTTTTGTTTGTTTTGTTCCCATTCCCCTTTTCGCAACATCAAATTTTGTTCTGCACATCAATTCTGCCTAGTACGGAATCTGGCCACTACTAACGCCTGCGCAGCACTGTAGCAGCAGTATTCCAGTTGTTTGTAATAGCGTTGGCACTTGGCAGTTAAGCCATCTCAATGGACACAAAGGTGGGAATTATTAAAAGACTCAATGCTGAAAAAAAATTGTTAACGTAGCACGCTCTTACAAAATGAATCGTTCTACAGTTAGAACAATATATAAAAACAAAGACAGAATTATGATTGATATGGTTGATTAGTGACTTACAAACATTTCAAGATACAAACAACCGTCCGGAACGTAACTCGTTCGTAAGTAGAGGAGCGCCTGTATAAGTATATGTCGTAAATGAAGTACAAAAAATGAGCACTTAAAAATCATTTTGCCCAGTGTGCAAAAAGTCCACAATCCGACTATGCCGACAATTTATCTCGAAGGAATGTCTTCAACACTCAGCTAAAGAGGAATCAAGCTCAAGTTCTAGTGAAGACCCAAACACTTAGAATCCCGTTGAATGCAGGGCTCGAAATGTACCGGAGCAAGTTAATGAAATTATGGAAAAATTGTTCCATATTTGTAAAATTATTGAAACTACTGTTTCGATTTGTAACAAAAATATTTTTTCCCTTCTTAACTCACCCTTTTAAAGAAAAACTCTCAATAAGGATGGAAGTTTTATGTCCAACCCTAACCTTACACAATTTTACCCTTCCCTAATTATTTCTCCACTTTTTTTCATCTGAAAGTGACAAATTTCTTCTATTGTGCTCTTCTAGTTTTAATCTTGAAGACTGAGCCAACCAAAAACTAGAATTGTAAAGCCAAAGTGTTACCAGATCTTCATACAAAAATCTGAATATAGATGGATCTTCAGTGGTGCCTGAAGTTTGTCAGTTATCTTTTGATTCACCCTGTATAATTATTGTTCCTAGCTTATGTTTTACAAATCACCCTCACAGCATTTAAACTTTGAAGTGAACTGAATGTGACTGGTTCTTATTTCGTTTGTTTTTTGTTTTTTCATAAATATTTATTTCTTAATTGAAAATCGGGGATGGAATGTACCCACCTTCCTGTTTGGGTTTGTGAAATTTTTCATTTCAAGCCCTGGTGTATGGAGTGACAATAAGATTGATCAGAATGTTTTTCGTCCGCAAGTCAAGTGTTGTTGTCTCAGTTCATACGCTGTTAAGTTGTGCAGCTCTTGAGTTTCGTTGGACACAAACTGTTTTATTTCTCAAAGCAGCCCATCGCATAGTATTGTTCATGGTAAAGAATCAGAATCTTGGATGTTTCTCAAACATGCCGTCCTCGTAATTCATCAAAATTGTATGAAAAAGATGGTATAACTTGCCTCTGCTAAATATGATGTACAAACAAAAATGTTCAAAAAATTTTATTTTAAAATTTGTATCTTTCTACAAGCAAATCACACACATTGCCTTCGTCATGTTTTACAACAGTATTGTATTATTTTTTTCCAAGATCTTAAAATGTACATCTCAAAATGCACATCCCCACGATGTTTTAAGGCACACTAATTTCAGGTTTCTTTCATTTTAAATGATGTACAAAGTAAACGTATAACATAGCTGGTTATGATAAACACTCGATTATAAAGTAACAACTTTGTATATAAAGAGGAAGACTGTGAACAACACTTTCCACTAGCTATTGATATATGCTCAAAACAATCTATAACAAAACTGACAAAATGCAATTTTGTAAGTACGCCATATCATAAGTGTATAAAATATAATATTGTAAAAACATGTGCTTTAAATAACAAATCATGCACAGATTATCATAGGAATTTTAAACGTATCGAGTTGCTAATTCTTCACAATTTCACATCTGCTATACCAGTAGGTATGGTTTTATGGACTGTATATAAAACAAACTGATAAAAATCATGGTATTAAAAAAATAACCAGCACATTGGTCGCGATATGCTTTGGAAGTAGCAAATGATACTTAAAATCATCTACAAAGGTAACATACTAGTTTACAGATGATGTTGATGGAAGTGGTCAAACATTACTAGTGGTCATGGAAGCAAACATTTTTTCGTTTTGAAGCATATCCTGAAATAGTTGAAAGTAAACAATTATTATTCATGTTACTAAGTGGGAAAACTATTATGTAGATGCAACCACTCCTTACAATAATGAATCAATAAAAATGTAACCCTTTAAGAAAATGAAACTAGTTACAATAAATAAGAATATGTTCAAAAAAATTTTTCTCATGAATACATACCGTTAAGCAATTAATTTCCTTAGAAACAGCATCCATCTCTCGAGCAGCTTTTTTGTCCTGTTAACAAATTTGGAAACATTAGTTTCCAGAAATGTACTTTATCACAGAAAGATTCAATAAATAAGTACCATACAAGCACTTTCACAACAACAAAAATCTACTGTTACCTTAAAGATTTATTAATTTTGTTTAAAAATTAAAACAAATGTGACTGATTATTGTGATCACAGTTTGTGGAATATATATACACTGATCTGCATGTTTTTTGTTGCCAGGGACATTGATGGTGTTCCTATTAGAATTGTTTATGCTGCATTGTTAATGAGCAATTGTTTATGCTCCTGTATTATTTGAATTGCTGTATTATTCTTGTTATGACCAGATTTGAAAAACCGAGACAAACATTATGTTATGTCATATTCATACATCAATAAAACAATCGATAAATAAAAAAATTGAGATTTTTTTTAAATATTGATACTGTACATCAATATTGGTGACAAGTTCCTCAAGTACAAGGGATCCTCAACACATACACTGTAATTAAAAGGGGACAAATGCGCAAACAGTTTAGTCACTTGTGGCCCACCCAACAAGACTGCATACATAATAGCCAACTTTAGCTACTTTATAATTTGAGAAAAAATTGTAAAATTGGGCAAAAAAAGATTTTGGAGATTAGCTCTTGTTGTATATTAGCAATTCACATACAAAAAACTAATATAAACAATCAAGAATTTTCCGTATTATTAAATGAGCAAATGAAAAGACACTTCCTTGAAAGTTATTATAATGCACAAAAATGTTAGTGTTCCTCCAGATAAATGTCAATTTAAACCAAAACTATTAAATCAAAAAATTCAAGCCAATCGTATTGTTTGTTCAGCTCCTCCTGTAGTGATCATGTACCTCTTATACATATCACAAACTAACCATGCAGAAATATGAAATGTAGCCAACACCCCAATTGGGAAGTCATGAATGTTTTTAATTCTAAAATCTTAAATTCTGACTTGCCTCAGGACGTTTTCCAGAACTTCCATTTGATGACACATCGTTTGTGTGAGATGAAATCCCTACAGCTTCAGCAACAACTTTAGCATCCTGATTCTCCAATGGGCAAACGAAATCTTCAAGCTCCATCTCAGCTTTCCCACGTTTACGCATGATTGAAAACTGTGATTTTTTCATCACCTACAATTAAGAAAGCAAACCAGTATGGTGATGTTTTTGTAAACACAAGGGCCGCTCTAACAGATGTACCCTGAATTCTCAAGTACAGTAGAGTCTCTAGTCTGACAGACACATCCAGTAATCTGACGCTCAGCAAGTAGCAGGTCGGTACACGAAACTGTCTTTAAACGCAAAACAAATTGACAAATTTCGTGTGCAACGCAATGATATTAAAGATGGATTTAGTAACCAACATGCAGTAACTAACTGCATAGGTCTTTCCTTGTTATGATAGTATCCTGTAACACAACCTGTTGGTGTATTAATAAACCAAAATTCAGTAATTCGACTCCTGCGGGTCCGATATACGTGGAATTAAAGAGACTACTGTAATTATAATGTGTACATTATACAAGATCTTTGTGCAAAAAATTTCAAAACTATTTAGTGTCATACATAAGTTAGATGAGTGCACGTTATAGTACATAAAAATTATCATTCGAACAAATGATAAAGTCAATAAATTATTGAGAATAGTCAATGTCAATAAATTATTATGGTTTTTTCCGAATTTCGGTTTTTTTCAAGAAAACCACATAATGAAAACATTTCTACAGCAGAAACCTAGCGCTTCTGGCAGTAGGTGAGAGAAACACACTGGCAACATGAATATAATGGACACCCTCCCTATAGGATAGGCTTTCTTGTTGTTGTAGGTTATGGTTGAACCCTTTCAAAAAAGATGTCAACACTGTTCAGTAGGCTTGAATGATTTCAAGCTAGTTTCCCAACATAACCTTTATGGTCACATAAAGCCTTGTAATTCTTAAAGTTGTAATATGGTAATACCACATGACAATGCAACAAAAAATGTTATAAAGTGGTATGCAATGCAGCTAAATACATGAATGACTTGCATTTGGAAACCCTGAATTGTAACTTCATTTTTACCTTGACCTTTGTGCTTGGTGTGAGTGGTGCATATCCAGGTTCATTTTCTTTGTCTCGCTTCTGCTGCATAATAGTAGAACCAATTAGTTCCTTGAACTGAGTGTTGAGATGTCGCCTCAGCAAGGTTTTGCTCGGAGGAATTGATAAAAGTGTTGCTAACAATTCTGCACCAAATCTTGGTTCAAATATCTGGAAGTAAAATGTCAATCCATCTCATTGTTTAAATTAGATCCCAAAAAACTAAAATACATTTTATTTGCATATTACCAGCAATGCACCATGAACACCACTTCCTCGTAAATTGGGAGCATACTCTGACAAATCTACTGAGCGTAACCACTCCATCACCCGATGATTGGTCCACAAAGCAACATCTGAAGGAGGGGGTGGGTTTGGCTATCCAAAACATATTTAAAAATGCGTGACTATGCAATCGGTTAAATATTTAATTTAATTTAACAAAACAAGCCTATTAAGATTAATTTTAAAAAATCTCATTCATTTACTTCATGTGGTGATGAGCGTCTTTTTAAGCAATTGGGATCAAAGTCGTGAAATCGCAACACCTGTATTCCTTGCCTCAAGCTGATAACATGTAGTAAACTAGATACTTTGAGCTGTGTCAAATCCTCCTACAATTTGAAAACACCAGTGAGAACAATAGTTTTTATAAATTAAATGTTGCGTGCATTAATGAATAATTATATCTTACCGCTGTCAGGTGATGTAGCGTTCGTCCATCTATTCGAGCATCCATGAAAGAGTCTTTGTATTGCGGTAGCCCAACATCATCAAGCCACCGTTGAACCCAGTAATGATCGAGACCTTTATGGCAATCTTGACTATTTGTTCCCATGGCATGAAGAGCCAGTGAGAGCTTTTTCCGATGGAGCGAATTTTTGATTCCTAGCTCCTGTACATTGAACCATTTATTAAGATGTGTTATAATAGTTTAAATCAACACAAAAATCATTTCTTTACTTTTTCCAGAGCAGCAGGAGAAGCTTTCAGCAACTGATCTCCATTACGAATCCAACGCTTACATTCGCTGACGTATGAAGTTAGTCCCAGTTCATGCATCCACGAGATAATTTCATCAGTATCCCAGCGAGCAAATGGCACATCTATTACACTGACAACAAAAATATTTATATTAGCGCAACTCTTTATTACAATAATATAGCTTTCAAATAAAACAATGGTACTTTCGATTAGATTCCCCACCTCTTTTGTGTTGCTACTTGCTTGTACTTGGTCATGCATTTATTTTGCAGGTTAAGTTAGGAAAACAAAAACAAAAATGTGTTAAAATGTATGATTTGTTTTTTTTCTAACCTAACCTGCAAAATAAACCCAGAACCAAGTACAAGCAAGACTAGCGTCTAGCGACAGGTTTGGTCCCTTCGTCTGCGCATGCGCCTGACACTGGCTAGTATGTCTGCGCATGCTCGTGGACTTGAACTTTTTCAACATAGCAATACTTTGTTGAGGAAGGAGTACTCGTTAATCAATTTTATAATAAACAGTTAAATTTTTTATTTAAATTGTAAAACTATTTTATTTACAATTTAATTCAAAACGTACATGACTTTCCAGACACTGGTTAAAAATTTTAATAATATTATAGAAGTTTAATAATACAATAATTACAACAGTATAGTTAAAATTTTATGTCATTAAAAATTATCAAATGATGTACTATAACGTCTTATAGACGTTGTAGTATTGTTAACAAATTTTTAATTTTAATTTAATTAAAATTTTTAACTAGTGTCTAGAAAGTTATGTACGTTTTGTATTGAATTGTAAATAAAATAGTTTTACAATTCAAATAAAAAATTTAACTGTTTATTATAAAACTGATTATCGAGTCCACGAGCATGCGCAGACACACTAGCCTGTGCCAGGCGCATGCGCAAACGAACGAGTCGATTCAGTCGCTAGTCTTACACGCACAACAAAATTCCCACATAAAACTCAATGATTTTTTTTCCGTTCCACTAAGAAACACCTTTGTATAACCTGATATAAAAAAATAATCAAGTTTCGAAATATTTCGATCTTAAACGTGTACACCATGTACCGTACTACAAAAATGAGGAATTTTCCATCTTGTTAGAGTACCTTAGCTCAAGCTTGGGAACATTATTTATTTTTGTTTTATTTTAAAATTCAACAGCCTAAAGGGGCAGGACAAAAACTTATAAATATATAATGTAATACATCTAGTTCTATCTGTATATTTTTAATACGCGTGAAGGTTGTCAACAGTAAACGTATTTTATTTTATTTATTTACTCTCTAGCACCCACAAGGGTAAAAACACACACAACACTGAAACAAAATTGGTGGAGATTAAATGATATACAACAAAACAATTATGTGAGGACAAAATGGGTATGATTACATGTACTAAAAGAATACAAAACACTCGATAAAAACAAATAAATTATTGCTCATCCAAAAGACATTCCAATGTTCTCCCATTGAAGTGGCTGCAGCTACGAGTATTTACACACTTGTGACTGGAACAATTGTATAAATTGTATAATTGTAATTGTTAGATGGTTTTTCTCAATTCATAAGGCAAGTTGTTCCATATATCCACACAATCGAATGGGAAGATTTTACGCCGAATTGTGGTGATGTTAATGGTCAGTTCAATCTTGTAATGTCGGGTGTGGCACACTGTTTGGTCATCAAGTAAGAATTTTTTTATGAAATGATTGGGTTGTTGGGAGTTTCTGATTGCAGAGCTCAATGCTCAAATTTTGGCTGTGTTAAGAAGTGTAAGAAGGGTAGGTATACGATATTTGGAACAGAAGGCAGTGATAGACTGGTAAAGGGTTAATCCAAAGAGGGTGCGTATGCATCGGTTGTATGCTACTTTCAACTTAGCTATCTTGAATTTATGGAAGGGGCACCAGATCGGGGTTTAAAAATTTAGCAGTGATTGAATATAGGCCGCAAATACTCTCTTCTTTTCATTAAGATGGAGGATTCTTTTAAGTTTTTTCAGAATAAAAATCTTGGAGCCTAGCCTTTTGATAACGTGTGTGAGATGGTGGGTAAAATTGAAGGTGGTATCATAGTATACCCCTAGAATCCTCATGCTATCATCTGAGGGATTCATATTGATGTTCAGGGTTTGCGTTTTTTGGGTGTTGAGACTCATACCTCTGTCTCGATACCAGTGTCTCATAATTTGAATGTCACCCTGTATGAAAGTTTTGGTCCGTTCGTATTTACCCGGCTGATATTCGTAAACCAAGATGTTATCGTCTATATACGTGTACAACGCCCCCATCAAGGGTAAGTTGGAGAGTGAGTGCATGAAGACGTTGTACATCATAGTAGCAAATTTGCTGCCCTGTATTACACCTCTGGTAGACTGGTGCCTGTGTTTATCTGGTTCTTGTCCAATTTCACTGTACCTGTTGTTTGTACCAATTTCACTGTACCAAGATTTCACTGTATCTATACAATCCAACAATAAACGTCCAATATGTTAAAAATAACGATATCTAGTTGGTAATTCACAGATTATCAAGCACCCGGAATTCAATATAAATAAATTCACGGAAGGCAATGATGTGGCGATTCTTTATATTCCTGATGGTGTACAATTGAGTCCAACTATTCAACCAGTCTGTTTGCCCTCTCCTCAAAGCCGGTTTTATTTTTGGAAAGCAATAGCCATAGGATGGGGACGTGATGAATGTGCGAATTGTAGTGATATATTTCGATCCATCTTGTAATATTACAATTTAATTTTTCATTAAAAATTACGTTTTATTTTAGCTGAAACTCTTAGTAACGTACTTAAGGAAGTGGACTTATTAATCGAACCCGATGATTTTTGCGACAGCACCGGGGTTATCACGATCTGTGCTAAATCTAATGATGAATTTAAGGGATCAATTTACAAAGTAATAGTAAAATATAAGCCCATTTTCAGATCAAATGCTGTGTAAATTTTTCATCGCGAAAATGTTTTTATCTCAATTTAAAACAAATCGTTTTTATATACTTTAACAATTACAGGGAGATTCCGGAGGAGCTTTGTTAGTTAAAGAAGAAGGGACTTATACCATTGTTGGGATATCAGCTCACATACATCAAATTAATTCTACTGGTGAAATCGTACATGCTGTGTTCACTAAAGTTGCAAGTTTTCTTAACTGGATAAAAGATAACAAGCAAGATAATAGTGAATTATGCCTGCGACAGTAATACACTTGTCAAATAACAGATAACTAATTTTGAAATAAAGCTGATAGCAAATTAACTAATGAAGTTGTTAAATTCTTCCATTATCGAGGAAATTAGTTCAACAGACCAAAAGCCAAAATGATCGATAAAGCAACGAAATTTTTTTTTAAAGTAAGTAGCACCTAAACTATTATTCTCGCAAACAATTAGAATTATCCGCACAAGTGAAAAACACAAACAACAAGATTTTAACTATTTGTTTGTAGAAAGTATTATAATTATGGACTTGTTTCGCTCGTCAATCATCATTTCCAGTTGTACCAAAATCAGTATTGCCCTGATTTTTGCTTTCCCTTTTACGCGAAAACTACAATGGGTTGGAACAAGAGAATTCTACAAACATACGTAAGAGTACACGTTGATTAGCCAAAACATAATTTTCATTTTAAATACGTAATTAAAAAAAACAAACTAAAACAATTGAAGAGCTTGGTGTAAACGGTTAAGTAGATTTTTGTCAATAACGACCTAAAAGTATTTTTTCATGTGTTAAATGCGATTCTACCTTCCTAACGCAAAATTTTGAGCAAACAACAATATGTGCAGATTATATAATGCAAGAAGTGTAAAGTAGCCCATAGACAACAATGCAAGTGAAAATCTTTAAACCCGTTTTCCTCGAAATTGCAAAAATGTTTCTAACATTGCAAAATTGAAAAAATCGTGCACAATTCCAGGCAGAAAGTATTCGAACACTCTCATTCAAATGACACAAATCAACTTTTAAACAGTGTAGTTTTAAAGAAAAAAAAATGCCTTTTTTGTAGACCCTATAGTAAAATGAACTTTTTGTAGATCTGTATATGACAAAAAAAATTGAACCTTTAAATTAATTATTAAGGGCGGGAAATGTTTTTGGAACACCCCATTAGAAAGTATTCGAACATACATGTGATTAAAAAAAAAATATTCAAACATAATAGAAAATTTTACTAAGTATGTATTGCGTTTAGTATTTTAATACTGTTTTAGACTTCCTTTAGTCTTAATCACTGCTTGAATCCATTCGGAAGTTGGTTCCACTAGATGCCTGCACATTGCAACGTGGCTTTCATCCCAGCTACAGAACAATGTATCTTTCAGCTCCTCCTTGGTCGTTGGACAATCACCGTATCTTTAGTTTTCCACCACACGTTTCGATGAGGTTGTAATCTAGACTCGAGTGAGGTTGAGACAATACTTGTCATTACAAGACAATTTTTAATACTACTTCGTTGCACAAATTTCTTGATTCGTTTGGCTGTTGGGAAGAAGCATTGTCGGCTTGTAAGATAACACTAGAAAATCAAACTACTGATCTTCAATGGTTAGAATGGTTCGCCCATAATAATTGATTTAAAGGTTTAATTGTTTTTGTAATATACAGCTGTTAAACAGACCTACAAAACCTACTGAACAGTCTTGTAGCTCAGTTTGATATTGCAAGCATTTCCTTCAAAACTACAGTGTTTGAAAGTTAACTTATGTGATACATATAAGCGTGTTCGAATACTTTCTGCGAGGGGCTGTAGGCCAACGTTTTGCCTCCCTAAAGAGGCTTTTTCTTGGCACGCATAAACAAACACAACACCACATGTAGGGGCACACAAACAATAAACTTTTTTTGGGAATAAAAGAAAAAAATGCTTTTCTTGTTTGTTTGTCCTATGTGGTCTTTTGTTCTGTGTTTGTTTATGTGTGTCTAAAAAAAAACCTGTTTAAATATGCGAAGCGTTGATCTAGAGCCACCTTTCCCAGATGGGATTCTGCGAAAAAGTGAAAAAAACTAAAAAAATTGCACACATCTAAAGTTAAAAAGATTTTTAGCACCATTATATCAGCACTATTTATATTAGTGTGCTAAATAGCCCAACTCATATTTCAACTACAGCTCGTTGCGTGACCAAACCAGTGTGAGTATAAGACGTCGGGTGAAGTACAGTATAACTACTCCTCGATTGATGTTACGTTCTGCAAAAAATGTCGTCCCAATCGAAAACAACTTCATAAAACAGAAAGCCACTGACACTACAGAAAACTATGAGTGAGGACCTGAAATTGCGCCACATGTGTCGTCGACATTGTAAAAAAAGTAGATTAAGGGTTACGATAAACGTTCTGTCACTTGTCCTCAAACGCATAATAACCACATTTTCTTGCGACAACAAGAGTAAATTTCATTCCGTCCCATAAAGATAGAATTGTAGGCTATATACAGAACCTACAATGAATTGAGAACTTCCTGTATTTGCATTAAAATACCGTGTATGAATGTCTAACAAGTTATTACAATTTCAATTCTCAGCAACAATTCACGTACGTCGTGAATTGACCTCCATTTCGTACCGCTTGCAGTGCTTTGCAATGCCTACAAGCTTGGCAGAGAAGACAATCTACACAACCACACGCTATGTTAGCATGTTAGAAAACTTCCTGGTTCCTGTACTAACGCGTCATCTTACTACCTAGCACATATTTTTTCGACATGGTGATACAAGCTACACTCCAAAGATTTTCATTGATGTTTTAAGAATCATTTTGCAAACCATGTTATAACTAGGAATAAAAAATATTGTGTGTGCCCAATCTGATTGCCAAATTGTGTGTGCCCAATCTGATTGCATGCGACTACTTTCTTTGGTGACATTTAAAATGAGTCTTTTAAACACCAACTTCAAATGCACTCTACTCCAGACCATAAACTCTTGCGACATTCCATTCCACATTTGATAATAGCCTCCTTGGGCTGTTTTACTGATTTATATTGCCCACTACCAGCGTACACTATTCTAGCTAACGTTTCTAAAAGGTTTTCAATAATACTGATGAAAGAATAATTTCAAAACACGCACTTTGTTCTTTGCAAACCACTCGGTAGTTGATCTTGTACTGTGATCTCGCGTTTACATGCTGAAATACTCATCCTCGTCTTCTTAATCAAGTCCTGTTACGGTAACTATGATGTTTCCAGGATATTTTGATATGCTTGACTAATCATCGAACTTAAATAAACGACAATTTAAGTTGTTTTTTCAATCCAATAGCAGCTCTTTTCATGACACTTTTGCCTCTCATTTGTTTCTCTGAAAGGGCCTTCATTTTTTTCGACAAATCATGCCACTAGTACTGCCAACCATCAGGTCCATCCAAATTGAACTTTTCTCATCTCTAAAGATAAATTTGTATCATTCCTTGGTCCAATTCACATGGTCCTTAGCAAATAAGTCGATCCGCCTTGTTATTATTCAGCAGTGTTGGCTTTAGTTTTACGTTTCTTGCGATACAACGTACACTAGGACAGCTCTTCAGGTCCTGTTTAAACGTCCTGAGGTGACCCATTACACCTGCTTCAGCTGCAACAACACGTTCTGACTTTTGAGAATTGCTGACACCCCGAATTATTGCTCTACGACCCTGACACTTCGAACATTTGGACGACTACTACAACAACGTTTTGAGCCATAAATGTCTCGATTTGGTAAGAAATGAACCACAACTAAATTTGATCATCCAATTTTTCTTGCGATTGACCGGTACGATGCTGTTTTCGAACAGTTTTAAGAAAAAATCCAACATTTGGCTCCTTTCTTGTGCTGTCAACTGTGTTTCCGTCCCATTGCAATTAGCTTAAAATTGTGTGCCCATAGTGTTAATCAATAGCATAATTAGCAATGTACTTCACATATCTCACGTACTTTCACCCAATTTTGATAACAGGTACCATGATTAAATGATCTTGAGTCAAGAGTAACTAAAATATGACAAGTGATGCTATCATTTTCACGCAACCAATGTAGACAATGTTTGAACATTTAAATATCAAGACCTGACTACTGTACATGTCCTAAATGGTTCTAGCTTATATGCTTATTTATACAGTAAAAAACCTTTGGTGGAATTTTCACAGTTGCATGAATTTGTCAAGAAGTTATTCTAAAAAATCATATTGGTTCTATCATTTTGTCGCGGAATGTATATATAGTATATTCCTTTCAAATTCGTATATGAACTAAACGAATAACGTGTATAATAGATATAAAATATATTATTTTTTTTATAGAAAACAAACAAAGAGGCGGAGCTACTCCAAAGGTGTATACTCAATATCATTACTCAATATCTCACTGTATTGTTTTCGCTAATCATTACCAATTTAAACTAAAAGTACAGATCAATACAATATTTTACGTTACTGTTAGGTATGTTACGTGTTATCTATATGCAGATATTTCGATATTTCGTTGTCTTCTAACTGTTGTACTGTATAACGTATCGAAACATTTGACTATAGGGACGAATAAAAACATTTCACAAATTAACGATCCGACTCGAAAAATTGGCGGAAGTGGAGCACTACCCCCATGCTACATAATCCATTAGTGTTAAACAAAGTAAAACTTCAGGAATATCTCATCTCAAGCGGTCTATGTTTCTTTTGTGACATAAAGTGTTTTCGGTAACGTTTATAGGTTCTCTTACACAGTCATACGCCACGGCATGTACTATCCACCAGGATGCATGTCTCGATGTGGTGGTGTGCTGAATAGCCAAACCGATGTTTCAACTGCAACTCATTGTGTGACGAAACCAGTGTGAGACTTCGAGTAAAGTACAAGTACTCCTCTATTAATGCCATAGTTACGTTCTGCAAAAACCTCGTCACAATCGAAAATAACTTCGTAAGACAGAAAACTTTTGAACATAACAGAATACAGAAAACTAAGAGCGAGGGCCTAGAATTACGCCACATGGGTCATCGACGTCGTGGAAAAGCATTTAAGGTCGCGATAACTTTCTGTCACTTGTCTATAAACGCATTACATCCTTATTTTCTTGCCTATACCGAGCACAAAAGTGATTTCTAAAGTATATTTCATAAAGATAAAATTGTAGGCTATATCCGAAACCTACCGTGAATGAAGGACTTCTTGTATTTGCAATAAGATGCAGTGTATGAATGTCTATCATATCGCAACAATTTCATTTCTCAGCAAGAAATTTTGACTTCAGTCAAGACTTTTATAGAGTAGATATAACATAATAAAACAAAAACGACGTATGATCCAGTCATATATTATGACACTTCCTGATGAATAGTTGAGATGAACGCGAAGATATTTTGGATTTTTCTCCAGGCTACTGCATTAAAGGAAATAACGTCTTAAAAAAGCGAATAACGTCTATTTCTGGCTTTCCGAGAATACATTAAAAGCTAAAAAAATCATGCTAAAATGCAAATGCCCTGCCCTGTTAAACATAATGAGAATAAAAGTAAGGGACTAAATTTTAAATAATTATAATAGAACTCTATCTTTCTTTCCTTGACGGGTGGCCTACCACACGTGTATACTATTAGAATGTAGCCAGTCAAAAATGACGAAAAAGGTTTTTTTGAAATCCATTGTTTTATCTCATCGATTCGATTATGCATAATACTATAGTGAAAATCATAACTTTCACTTTCTTTGCTAGGGGCGGGATTTCAAAAACATTATTTAAGTGTCATGTGATGCTTTGTCAAACGACGACGTGTTTGTCATATGACGATGCACATGTTTAGCCACGAACACGCCCCAACAAACGTTGAGATTTTTTATCGTTTCATAATGTAGAATAATATAAGATACTCTCAACGATTGGTCTCACAAGTAAAGGCTTCTCAAGCAACAAATACGTAAAAAAACAGGGATACACAAACAACACAATTTTAGACTTTCTCTGTTGTGTTGACTGTGTAGTCCTGTTGTGTGTTCTTTTACGTATTTTTTGAGGCAAAACGATGAGAGCATATAGCTGTGGTAGGCTACCCATCAATGAAAGTTAAGTTAGATTTCTTTAATTTTTAAAAAAATTGAGTCCCTTACTAGTATTCTAAGTAAAATCATGTTTATACCACATTCTATCAAGTGTGTAATAGCGTTAAATTTAATAAAAATAAGGCCTGTGAGGACCTTGTGGTTAGGGTATCCACCTCTCGCGCAAAAGATCTCTGCTTCTCCTAACTTTCGTTAGTTTTATATGGTGGTCCATGCATTAGTGCAAGTTTTCCTGTTGTTTTCCCGTTGCCCCTGCTTCAAAAAACCCACCTCATTACCATCAATTTCCTTCAACTCGATATTATTGTATGATTTTCGGAGAATAAATTACTGTGAGCCATATGACAAACCTAAATCGTTAGACACGTTAAACTAACTTAGTTACCACCTCTACAAAACCAATGTGCCATAAATAAAAATTCTTTGTTGCCAAAAAATGTTAAATGTTCTTCATTTCACCTTTCAACTTTGTGTTGTTGTATTTATTTTACTGCTTCATTTTGCAAAAAAATCACAATACAGCACAGTACAGTAACTGTGAAGGAGGTATTTGTTTTAATTAGACGTTTAAATGTTTATTTTCTAGCAACTACAGTACTGTTTTTTCACCAAAGTGTATATCACTTATCTATAGTACACAACCTGCATATTGAAATATTTATTATTTAGTTTCATATTTATAGCTTAAAACCAATATATCGTCCTAAAAAGTTATAAAAAAATTTGCATTCTTCTATTATTTTTCACCAGACACGCATTACGCAAACTACACTAAATATGTACTTATTCACTTTCCGTTTTTCCTATTCTTAAGCAGCCATAAACTTACAGTGCATCAGGTAAACTAAGTTTATGTTACTGCAATAAATTCTTTTTGACCGACTTCAAAAAAAGTTGAGGTTAACTTTTCGACGCTTATTTATTTTTCATTTTTTTATGTATTTACATCTCTCACTCAGAAACGGCTTGTCCGGTTGGGACTAAACTTTGGGTATCGACTTGGAGTTACTCACAGGTAGACCCACAAAAATTTGAAACGTCTATACCAAAAGGGGCATCATAATCGAGACATAACTGTTGATTGTACATCGATTACTCAAGAACTGGTGAACCGATTGGTACTAAACTTTGGGTATCGACTTGAAATTCCTCTCCGGTTGTTCACCGGAAAAAAAATTGAAACGCCTATGTCAAAAGGTGACGGCATAATCGAGACATTC